>JAJUPC010000640.1:0-148417 GCA_023614405.1 Avena insularis | reverse complement strand
GTGTGGCAGACTGGCCCTCTCCTTCTCGTATTTTGGCTCCAGGTGTCCCTCGGTGAAATACTGACTTTGGCTTTCGTCCCGTCCAATTCTGAGAATATTCTTTTTCTGACTTTCCTGGAACCAAAAACAGCAGAAAACAGGCAGCTGGCACTGTGGCTCTTGTTAATAGGTTAGTCCAAGAAATCATATGAAAAGTACTCCAAAGTGTGGACAAAACACGAGAAAGTAGATAAAACCAAGCATGGAACATCAAAAAATTATGGATACGTTTGCAATGTATCAACATCCCCAAGCTTAACTCCTGCTCGTCCTCGAGTAGATAAGTGATAAAAAGAAAGAATAATTTTTGAGGTGACATGCACCATCATAAAGTATTTGTAAAACATTCAAAGTTGGGATCATAGTACTTTAATCATAACATGAAAGACAAAGTTCTAGCAATAAGACAAAGAAACTATGTTGCAACATGAAAAGGCACAAACAAAAGATTAATGAATAACAATGCTTTGCAAGACGTTTGTTTGTTTCACATAAATAAAACATAGCATAGTAGCATTCAGCTTGTCCCTCATAGAGTAGCAAACATAAATGCATAGGAGACCTTCAAAGTTCATATGAGTGACTAGATACAAATAGTTTAAAACAAGCAATATCGAGGTTATGCATCAATCAATATGTCTTGGGACAATGCACATAGAACTAAGAATGGCCACTATGCTCTCAAAGTAGGTGCATAAAGATAGAAGGTGGAGACTCAATATAAAGTGGAAGAAAGGCCTTCATAGAAGGAAGTAGGGATTCAAGTCTCATAAAGAGCTTCCAAAAATTATGGTACTTGTTAGCTTTCAGCTCTCATTGCCCCTATCATAAGCATCTTGAAGTGATTAAGGTTAAAGTGAACAAACTATGGTGTATATGCTTGACGAAGTATAAGATGGAAATATCATGTCCCTTGAATACGAGGGCCGCTCCTCATGCTACTCAAGTTTAGTCACCGGTAATTTCTTGTCATCGTAAGTACATGTGTATCATAGGGAACCGCCAACGGGGTACCCCTTGCCCGATGATACGGAAGAATCCCCATATCAAAATGACAAGGCAAGCAGACAACGAGCATCTCAGCAATATTCTTATTTACCATGGGAATATGGTGCTTTTTTCTCTCTTTCTTCTTTTCATAATCTTTTTTTTCTTTTTCTATTTTTTCTCAATATCTGACTCTCTTTTTTTATAAGAAGAATGCTTCATAGACAGCTCATTATAGTTACGCTGCAGGTTTCCACCATGTCAGCATGGATTAGACCAGCGGCCCAGGCGTTTCTCTAACACACATACATAACTCCATGTACTTACAAGCTCCCCTTTCATTTCACACCGACGACATCCATAGACAAAAGAGTATGATATCAACTAGGTACAAAGTACAAGTGCAATGTTGAAAGCTTTCCCCATGACAGCATGGTTCTGCTAATCCCCAACAAATAAGTGCAAGCATATACAACATAGACGACACAATGGTTCAATTTTATTAAGGGCAAGAAAAGTAAAGTGTGCCATCAAGTTTGTGAGAGCTTTAATCACTAGTTTTCTCATAACAAGTTTAAGTCGGAAGGTAAACAAAAGCATGAATATACTTGGAATAGCATATGCTAGTAGGTAGGTATGATGGACTCTTTGGAATAACTTGGTTTAAGGATTTGGATGCATGAGTGGAACTCATACTTGGTTGTGGAGGCTAGCAAAAGACTAGGCGCAACAAACTAAGAGAGCAATAATGGCCATAATCATGCAGAGCGACAAAACATCATTGATCAAAGCATAAAGTGATACTACAAGTTGAAAACTAAAGGATCATAAAGGCTATGGTGACTTGGGATAGTCATAACATGGTGTGAGCATGCGCCAAGTCAACCCAAATAAAGCATCAAAGGAGAATACCACAATACTATGCTTTAATATGCTAAAACAACGCATGATCCTTCCAAGGCACATTAAGCAATATCAATTGTTTATAACAAGTCATGCTACAACAAAGAATACTAAGCATAAAGCCAAAACAATATCAAGCATGGCATGACAAAGCATAGGCCACAGTCAAAAACAAGCTCTCTTTACCAATTAAGCATGAACTTTCCTACTCTTTTCCAATCCAAACCAAACTATTTGAAAACCAATGTATGAAAGAGGGATCCAACCAATTTATTCAGCAAACTAAGAAAACAAATCAAACGAAAAACCAAAATGAAAAAAAGAAGACGCTCCAAGAACAACACAACTATGCATGAAACAATAAAAATGAAGCGTTTGGAAGAAACCTGGGATTTTTATTGATGAAGAGGGGGATGCCTTGGGCATCCCCAAGTTTTGACGCTTGTACTTCTTAGATATTTCTTGGGGTGACATGTGTGGAATCCCCAAGCTTGAGCTTTAGTCCATCCTTCATCTTATTACTCATTCCTTCCATACACCTGAAATTTTTTCCTTCATACAAAACTTCGCACAATCTTTATTAGCAACATTAGTGCACTCAAGACAATAAGTCTTTAGGTTCAGTTCCAACACCAATAAAACTTCCATTAAAACACTAGCTACTGTAGCACTTCCCTCAAAAAGCTCAATTCCCCAAAAGAACTCAAAAAGGAACCAACAAGAAGCAAATACAGAAAATGGCAGAAATCTGTCAAAACAGATTAGCAGGTAAAGACGAATTTTTTCGAAGACCTTCTGTTGCTCAAATCAGAAAGTGTTTAACTAAAGAAAGTTAGATAACAACCTGGGGCAGAAGCACAAAAATTCACGTCTTAATAGGACGTATATAGATTTTTCACGAATTTGTACGGTGAAGCACAGAAATCTGTTTTGGGACAGCAACTTTCCCAATCATTACTTCTCTCTCATTAGAGGTTGCTCTTGGCACAAAAAGCAAATAAAAAGGATAAGGAGCGGTTATTACAGAGGTAATAACTTCCAAGACTCATCTAAAACTTTTGGGTTATCTCCCAATAAGTACTTTTCTTTAACGCCTTTAAGTTAGGCATAAAAAGCAAGAAAAAGGATCAAGTGTTTGAAGAAGCATTAAAACCAAATTTCTCGCCCTTACCTCTCTTACTTTTATTTTTACCCTTGGGGAACTTGTGAATGCTTGGTGGAGAAACAAAGCGCATGGTGCCCTTTTCCACATCTATTATTGCTCCAAGGAGCTTTAATAGGGATCTTCCAAGTGTGATTTGTCCTTTTCCTACACATTCAATAACAAGATAATCAGTAGAAACCATTTTCCCTAGGATCTTTGTAAATACTCCTTCGGCTATTCCAATGGGTAATATTGTGGCATTATTAGCAAGAAAAATTTCTTCTCCTCCTTCAGAAAGCCCCCAAAGATTCAAAGATTCATAAATATCTTTGGGCATAAGATAAAATTCAGACATGATATCACAGCGAGCATGAAAAGTTTCATTGTTTATAGAAATCTTTACTATGGGAAGCCATTCAGAGGGTTCAGAGTTTATTGGGACATAGTTGTGATGCTCTCTAAGCGTATTATATCAATCTTTCAAACTAGCAGTGCTGGTCTCAAGAGTATTCAATCTAGCAAATATGTTTATGAAAGAAGAATCAGTTTTGCTAGGCAAGTTGTAAGTAAAGACCAATTTCTTTATGGCATTAACAACATCATCCTCATTGCATTGGAGGAAATCTCCTCCCACAATAGCATTTAAAGCATATCTATAGCAAAGAGCAATTCCAAGGTAAAAACTACTAAGGAACAAGCTTTGAGTCATTTTAGGTTTAGTTTTTTCATATAGATCAGAGATTCTAGACCAAGCTTCTTTGAAACTCTCTTCAATTCCTTGTTTGAAAGTGAAAATCATTTCCTCAGGTGACATAGTGTTTGGAGCAATGCTAGACATAATGGCAACTTAAGATAAGAACTAATTTTTTTGTGTTTTCAATAAAGAAAGCAAACTTGTAAAACTATTTTTTGTGTGTTTTTGATAAAGAAACAAGCAAACAAAGCAAAAGTAAATTAAGCAAAACAAAAATAACAAAGTAAAGAGATTGGTTATGAGGGACTCCCCTTGTGAAGATGTCCTTGACTCCCCGGCAACGGCGCCCGAAAAATACTTGCTGACTCATGAATTAACGAGCTCGTTGGGGAACCCCAAGAGGAAGGTATGGTGAACACAGCAGTAAGTTTCCCTCAATTATGAAACCAAGGTTATCAATCCAGTAGGAGCAAGGAAACACCCCAAAGGTGTCGCTAGCTGAACTTTGGCAGGGCGCACTACCGGTGCCAGCAAGCAACGTGGATACCTGCACAACACAACCACAGAACTCTGTCCCCAACTTGCAATGAGGTTGTCAATCTCATCGGTTTTGATGAAAACAAAGGATTAAACGTATCGAGTGGAAGAAAGTAATAGTTTGTAGAAACTAGACACAAAGCAGTAAACAGTTGATTATAGATTGAAAGTAAAAGAAAGGACCGAGGTCCATAGTTCACTAGAGGTGGCTCTCCTTGTGAAGATAGATAACATGTTGGGTGAAAAAATTATAGCGGGGCAATTGACAAACATCGAGAAAGCATACAAGCATATACTACTCATCTTGACTCCTTTGAGATTCGATTGGGCATTACAACATTATACATAGACCGTCATCCAACTGCATCTATGACTAATAATCCACCTTCAGGTTATCATCCGACCCCCCCTCCAATATTAAGTTGCAAGTAACGGATAATTGCATTACAAATTGCGTGTAAAGTAAACAATACGATTGTTCTATAAACAAAGGATTGCTGTTTTCTCCCTAGTAGCAAGAGCACATCTAGTACCTTAGAGATTTCTGTCACTTCCCCAGATTACCAAAGACATGAACCCACTATCGAGCATAAATACTAACTCTTGGAGTTGCTAGCATCTACTTGGCCAAGATAGCTACTAACAACGGAAAGCATGCAAGATCACAAATAACAAAGACATGATAGACACAATAATCAATCTGAAATATCATCTCAATATCAATCGGATCCCCGCAAACACAACATGAAAAATTACAAATAGATGATCTTGATCATGAACGGAGCTCACAAGATCTAAACATGATAGCACAAAGGAGGAGAACCAGCCATCTAGCTACTACATGGACCCGTAGTCCAGAGATGAACTACTCACGCATCACACCGGAGGCTTGCATGATGACGAAGAAGGCCTCCAGGGTGAATTCCCCTCTCCGGTAGGGTGCCAGGAAGAGCTTCAGATCCCTCCCGATCTAGGGATGGAGATGACGGCGGCTAGAGACTCTTTCGTGGAATTTTGATTGGGTACTTAGGGTTTCCGGATCTGAGGCAATATATAGCCGGAAGGAGAGGCCGAGGGGGTGCCTGGGGCGGCCAGACCACCCCCTGGTGTGGGTCAGGCCTAGCTGCGTGGCCAGGTGGTGTGGCCGGGCCCCAGCCCCTCTCCGTCTCGTATTTTGGCTCCAGGTGTCCCTCAGTGAAATACTGACTTTGGCTTTTGTCCCGTCCAATTCCGAGAATATTCATTTTCTGATTTTCCTGGAACCAAAAACAGCGAAAAAGCAATGCACTGTGGCTCTTGTTAATAGGTTAGTCCAAGAAATCATATGAAATGTACTCCAAAGTGTGGACAAAACACGATAAAGTAGATAAAACCAAGCATGGAACATCAAAAATTATGGATACGTTTGCAACGTATCAATCATCAAGCATGGTAATCTTATGTGTTACAATAGATGGATCTATTCCTTTAATATCACTCAATGTATATCCAAAGGCTTCACCATGCTTAATCAAAACTGAAATGAGATTATTCGTTTCATTTTCTGATAGATTCTTGCTAATAATAATAGGACATTTATTTTCATTATCTAAAAAATCATACCTCATATTGTCTGGATGTTTTTTCAATTCTATAGGTGGAGGTTCTTCATCTCCTGTTCATACCAATTCTTCATAGTCATGTGGATTTTATGCTTCCGGAATTGAATCAAGGTAATCATCCATGTCTTCTTTCTTCTCATCATCTAGTGCTTCTTCCCAATTAAACAAGCTCCTTTCTAATTCATCTTGTGGAGTACTGAAATGAATAGCCGCTAGCTCATCAATTGTCTTTTCTTCCTTGATATCCTCCACTTGATTTGGCCTCTTCTTTAGTTTGGTAAAGTGGAATGTCATTTCCTCTTCTCCAAACTTCAGTGAAATAGTTTCCTTATGATTATCTACTCGAGCTTTGGTGATGGAAATAAAAGGCATGCCTAAAAGAATAGGGCAAAAGGAATCTCGAGGCATATCAACAATATGAAAATCAATGGGATACATGAGTGAGCCAATAAAGACATAGATATTTCTGATTACTCCTTTTGATTTTATATTGGTTCTATTAGACAATTTAATAATAGTGTCTACCGGTTCAACATCTGGATTATTTAAGTTGTAGCGAAGTTCTTCATAAAGTGATGACGACATAATATTTATGGTGGAAATTGGTTCATAGATTCCATATAAGAAAGTTTCTCCACAATATATAGGGGTCATAGGCTTTGAAGTTTCGTTACCTCGAACCTTACCTTGGATGAATTCCAAGGTTTCACGGTCTAACATAACCACTTCATCTTCCACTATTCATGCTTCCATAAGATCTTTTATTATAACATTATTTATATTTGTAGCTTCGGAATTCCTTTCTGGTTTCTTAGGTCTCTTCTTTATTTGTTCTTCCTCTCTTTGTCTTTTTTCAAAGATCCCCTGTATAGGTATTGAGGAGAACTCTTCCATTAGTTCTCTTGCATGATTCTTTTCTTCGAGGAGTTTACGAGGTTCCCATTCTGTAGGTATCTGCAAATGCCCTGCATAATTCTCAATAATTTTCTTTACTGAGTAAAAATCAATACTGAGGGTTTTAATCATTGTATCTGTACTCTCATCTGCAAGGAAATCGTTAATGCAAGCATATTCAAAAAAACTATTTGTAATATTTTCCTTATCTTTAAAAATTTCAGTTGCTTCTCTCATTTTTATTATTAGATTCCAAGACTCATCATAGGTATAAGATAGAAAACTGCCATTTGAAGCAGTGTCTAGATTCATCCTATTTTCAATATTTAGCTCTCCATAAAATGTATGGGTGATTAACCAATCAGGCAAATGATGATGGGGGAAATTATCTAGATAGCTTTTATACCTTAGATATCCTTCATATAAGCCCTCACTAGGATTATTTTTGAAACTAATCATAATACCTCTCATCTTGTGTGCTTTGCTTTCAGAATAATATTTTGATAGGAACTTAGTTGTCAATTCCTCCCAAGTCCTTGGTGCTTCTGCACAAAAAAGATCTGTACCAGTCGCAAACATTATTAGAGGGAGTTTGTCTAAACAAGTGGATTTTAACCATATTAAGATTACAGTCGTAAAAAATAAAGGAACTAAGAATGTCTTCAAAGAATTGTAAGTGTCCATATGGACTTTCTTCATTGGTTCCTGCGAATTTCTTAGAATGTAACAATTCGAATAATAAAGGATGGATCTCCACTCCCTCCGGATTTATGCTTTTGTTGACAGTTATAAAAGCGTCCATGGGCGAACCCATTTTCTTTACTGCCTCAAGCTGGCTTAAATGATGAGTATTGTCCATTGTTGTGGTCCTGCAACTCAAGTAAAAATTAGTACAATGAAAGTAAATAACTAAAAGTAAAGTGACTTATAGCGCTAAGCTCCCCGGCAACGGTGCCAGAAAATAGCTTGATGACTGCAAGTGCACAAATCGTTTGTAGCTAGTTTCGAAATAAAGATATCGATCCCACAGGGAGCAGTAGGCAAAAGACTAAAATGCTTTTAACTATAACTAAACGAAGTACTTAAGAAATAAATTCGAGATGCAAGATAAGTAGAGTTGTTTTTGGGTTTTTGGTTGAACAAGGTAATTTAAAGTAAAGCAAAACTTAATGCAGAAAGTAAGAATCGCATGTGTAATAGAACTTTGGAACTACAATAGGGAAAAAGGCGTTCTCAAGGAATAGTGGATACACCGCTAGCAATTTAGACTAAGTAATTGAGAGTATTATAATGAATATTCTCATAATGTGTATGTATGTGGGAGGAGCTCCATATATGGACGATTTGCCAGCAACTGCTGCACACATCGTCCTCATAACTACAGCAGATAGTAACCGACAACCATCGTGTTACCACGCTATTAAGGGATTTCTCCCGTGACATGGACATGGCTTAATGAGTTCTCCTTGATTCCCCAAGTTGGTACGTAAAGAATGACAATAGCTTTATAGTCACAGTAAGTGCTATCATCCCTCCGTCTACCAACAAGTAATCCCCTTGATCGAGTCCCCATAAGAGGCAAATATTAAGGAGGTGCACAACTCCCAATATCAAGATGAAGACAATTAACACGTACACATAATGATATATAACATAATAATCTCTATCTTATCTCAGTCATATGCTAGGGTTTCTCCATCTCCCCAAGAGCTAGAGATCTACTCAGACATGGAGGCAATCAACATCATAGCAATGGTAATGGAAACAATCATAGATGAATAGTACTTGTATAAATCCACAATGGGTACGGGAATTACAACAAGATCTAGACAAGATGTAGATGGGATGGATGGAGATGGTGGTGATGCAGCGGTGGTTGATGAAGATCGATGCCTTAGCCTCCTGGATCTGTGCAGAGTGAAGATGGATCCCTGGCGGATGAGTTCCCCCTCTAGATGCCTTCCAGAGGTGAGGTTTTCACAATTTATGGGTGTTCTGTATGTCGTCTCCTCGAACCAATTGCATGGGGTGAAACTATTTGATGAGGCGGAGGCGGCGCCAACTATACGGCCGACAAAGTTGCTCCAATCATATAGTTGGTCGTTGGGCTCTCTGCCTCCCTTGTTCGCTTCTAGTTTTCTTCTAGTATTATTAATAATTCCCAAATAAGCGATTTACGTTGTTTTTGACTCCTTTTCTCCATAGTACAACTGCTCCAAGAATTGTATCCATTGGATCCATCATCTGTCCTGATCCTGGTGAAAACAGACATAAAATGTGCGTGCGAGCACCGTAAAATACCAATATCCTACATCTACAATGTAAAATAATAATGTAAAACATGATGCAAATATGCACTCATCAGTATCTAGTACGGATCCTTGGAGAAGGAGTAGTTTAGAGAACTAACTTGCTCAAGAACTTGACAGCATGGTCATGTGGAAACATGGCAATACTTCTAGTAGACACCTAGAATATCACAAACCACCATTGGGTCACTTAGTTTGAGAGGAAACTTGCTTGGTAAGGCAAGAAGACATAGTCTCAGAGCTTCGACACAAGCCTAACTCTTTGACCAAGGAGAGTGCATCAGAATAGTGGACTTGGTAGCACGATCATCTTTTGCTTAGTTATAGGATTAACCAATCACGCTAAGAACGACACAAATGTCCTTATAGTTCAAAGCAATAAGAATTGCTAAGATTCTCAGATGGGCACATTATTACGCACACACATCATTCTTGAGTGTGAAAGCTCATATGAAGGGTGGGTAAATATGTGTGAGAGCATCACTTCATTATGGGGTCATGAAACTTAGGATGACCTCTTAGTATAGAAGAGTATGATACTCTAAGGTAGAACAGATAGAAGCTAATCAATGCCTCTTAATCTTCGGGTTACAACACTTTGACGTAGTCCTAGATATGACAAGGTACCGGAGTTTATTTATCCTGGCATCCCAAAATGGTTTGTCATGATGGACCACAAGAGTATCTTGCATCGGAAGACACCAATTCACTACTTGGCTACCAACTGGTAGAAAAAGGTCGGAAACAACAAGGGTGAGAAAGAACATGCTAAGGATATAATCCCAAGATGTGGATGGATAGATTGTCAATCTTTCGAGAACCAATGCAAAGAATGGGAGGTGTGGCAGAGTCATGAGTATAGATGCGAGACTCACGAGGAGTACTCTTGTCATGATCTATCTGGTTCCATTAAATAACATCTGCCATAGCTAGTGGTAGGGGAAGTCCTAAGTTGTCGCAATTTTTTAATCACGATAGCAACCATGAGATTGAAGTCTAGAGTTGTAGTACCAGCCATCTTGAGATAATGTTTAAACATTAATAGCAGGGGTCAATGGAATGGATCTTGGGTTAAAGATCAGCTTCATGTACAAGATTCACAACACTAGAATCTAGTACAATCCGGGGTCTTCGGTTCAAGTCCAAGAGTTAATACCTAAGAAAGAAGTAAATACTACTTGAGTGACATAGCATACACTATAAGGTAGTAATCACGAGGTAGATTCCAAAAGAAGAAAGAACTTCTAAAGTACCCAAACAAGAAAAAAGGAGGCACACGAGGTGAAAGGATACCTCAAAGCCTACAACAAAGCACTATGGATCCTACAATATGATATTGTGGCCCATAAGATAGAGAGATCATGATAGAAAGGAATCTCTCAGCTGAATAAGAGCAAAGGGGACACGGAGTTCACAACACACAACTCTAGAGAACTCAACACTAGGTCAAATGGTTGAGAAACGACATGCCAAGAAGGCACCTAAGCTTTGAAAGACTGGAAGCGATATCAAAACTTTTCCGAATCAACACAAGATGAGATGACCCAGAGTTAGAGAGATACCAGATAAGGAACAAAGGAAGCATACTAGAGTTTTTGTAATTTTTTTAACTTTCAAATACTTTTCACAAGCACTAGACTCAACATCGACCAATAGCAAGGTTTTCCTACGGTCGGTACTACTCTGATACCAAGAACTGTGACACCCTCGGGATCAGGGTTAAACAAATCCAGACCTTAGCCTGACATAACCTTAACCTAGAGCTCGAGGATATCCAGTGAAGAATCGGTAACACAACAATAACCCTGCGACACAAAAAGTTAATACAGCAAGCTCATAATTGAGCAAAGAACCAAAATATTACAAGCATAGGTCACTAATAACAAACATCAAACAACGGAAGACGAATTATGGTATTAAGTATAAGAAACTTAACAAATGGCATATGAGGCCTAAAGCATAACGATGACGTCCTAGCCCATAGATTCCAGGCTATCTGCCGGGAACCCCAAGCTACTCGTCGGTGTCGGTGTCGTACCGAACTTGTCTTCAGGGGAGCACTTACTCTGCTACAAATTATCAACAAAGCAAGGGTGAGTAGAGGGTCTCCACAAGACTTATGGCTTGTGGGGTTGTTTTCCATAAAGCCATCTTTGATAAAATAAGAGAGAGAGAAGAAGCTCGTCTAATCAGAGTATTTTAAAAGGGGATAAGAGAGCAACATCTCCAATGAATTGATCATCGTCTTTTGATATCCACCAAAGTATCCTCATCACCTATCAACTAGGATCACCCCCTCGTACCCATGAGAAAGCATCCTTCAACACACATTGGAACCTCCAAGTTTTACGATTAGGTTAATGTTCTCTATGATCTTCACGTCCGTTCCCAAGTCGTCCATAACTATGGACACGGCTTTTCGAAAATATTAAAACCCTGCAGGGGTGTACAACTTTACCCACACGTACCAACCTTCTCTTAATGTCACTCAATATTAGTCTTCTTCCTTGGAAGGCCGACAGAGGGTGGTTGGACATGACCTTTACCTTGCTTTATCCAAGACCATGAGTCACACACTAAGGAGGGTTCCATCATAATTGGTCAAATCCCGAAGCCGGTCCCTAGATATGTGAGGCAAGGTTGGTTTACCAGAGGAACCGCCTCAAGCAACCCCGACCACGCTTACCTACCTGTTATGATGCACGTCCTTCACCGCCTTCGAGAACAACCAAATATGCATATGTCGAATGGAACACCCGAACAATGTGACTCATGGAATCTACTAGGCAAGTTAGTTACTCGTGAGGTTTTCCAGGCCCCGTGTGGTTGTACGCGTGTCTTGGTTCAAGAGGCTAGAACTCGCGTCCTAGTCTTGGCGAGCATGGGACTACAAAAACCACATCCCACCGTGGCCTCCCATACAATACTTAGCATGTTTAACCTTTACCACTAATCTCACCTGATCAGTAAACCTCGATACCCCGTCATACTAGATTCTCTGCATCCGATACATCATCTAGATGAACCAACACTGACAGCTAAGCATGGCTAAGCAATACACAGATAATAGCTCTAGCAGCGCACACAAGCCAAACCTAGTTATGCTAGGGTGGATCAGGTAATATAAGCTCAAAGAGAGTAATGCAACAGATAAGATACTCTATCTATCGTTAAAATACCATAGTGGAATCATATGCATCATGGTAAGAATTGAAATGCGCTCGAAACCATAGGATCGTATAATGGTGGGGCTATGCTTGCCTTTACCTATTGATAACAAATAAGGAGACCTTCGGAAGCCTTGTACTTGACTTGATTATAGTTGATCAAGTATTGTCCGTCGATTTTCGATGGTGTTGATCTCGGTCTTCGATCTCGATCTCGATATTATATTTTATCAGAAATAACCAAACATCAGAAAGAAAGGGAAACAATCAACACATGGCATCTATACAATTCTCAAGCAAGGATGATGATATGACAAGTTTAATATCATTAAAATGTAACCCTAAGACATGCTTTACCATTTAAACAGGGTTCCGAGGGGTCCAAATCCTAATACAGGAAAGATCCCGGAATCACTAGCGAGGTTCATTTAGATCTGTAATTAAAATTGTCTTGAAAGTTGCTTAACAATGCATGCTTTTGATGATAAAATGTAGATCTTATTTTTCTAAACATTTTGGTATATTATACATATTTCTCTGACTTATAAATAATTAGCTATTGAATTTACAAGATTTATCCTTTTCCTAAAATTATTTAAATCATTAAAAGGTTTATTGCGCCAGCACGACGCGGGGCAGATGTCACATGGGGTGAGGGGGTTGTTTTTCACCGAGGCTTAGATAACCACAGAGGTTGACCTATGGGCCCGAGGACACGTAGGTTGCCACCGTGGCAAAGGTTGCGTAGTGCTGATGCAAGCAACACGGCAGCGCCACATCGACACCACTTAGGATCACCGGAGTCCATGACAGGCGGCGCTGAGGGAAGGCGCTAGGGGGCTTGCTAGGAACCGCAGAAGGGCAGGTTCGAATGGACTCATCGCGGGGAACCTAAACCTTGCAGCGCTGCACGGAGTTGGTCACTAGTGCACCGGCAACAACGGTATCCAGCGGCGGCACTCATGAGTGGTCGACGCAGTGGCCCTCTAGCACAGGAAGAAGGAACAGGGAGGGTCCTTCCAGACCAGGAGCTCACCCTGAACGCGTTGAGACGGTCGGCGAGGGCGCGTGAGGTTGGGTTTGAGCGGATCGACTGCGGTGAGCATCGTTAGGGTCGGGGAAGAAGAGACCAGCGGTGGAGATTAAGGGCGCTCCTCTTTGATTCTGTTAGCGGGGAAGTAGATGACAGTGAGGCTGAGCTCATGGCGATCTCAGATGGCCGAGGGGAGCACGACAACGACGCGACAATGGCGGCATCAAGGCTAGGGTTCGGGCCCGCGTGCAGGGAGAGGGAGAGCCAGGGGAGGGAGAACCAGAGGGAGAGAGGGGCACGTCTCGGTGTCCTTATCCCTCTCCGGAGGGGCGGCGGGGATCACAACGTAGGACGCGTATCGTGGCGGCGGCGGACGGTGTCAGCGTTGACACAAAGCTGCTTGCGCGCGAGGAACATAACGAGCGAAGCAGTATTGGACCGGGGTGGGCCATGCAGGCTGCTGCTGGGCTGCAGCGAAGCAAGTGAGGCAGGCTGCTGCAGGGCGCAGGGGCGACATGTAGCGCGGAAGGGAGCTGGGCTGGCCTGGGCTGGCAGGTGGCTTGTTTTTATTTTCTGAAAACATTTTTCTCCTTTTCTCTTTGTATTTTCAAATTCAAATCTGTTTTGAGATATTTCAAAATACCAAAACTTTGTAAACTTTTTTGAAATACTTAAGGGACTCTATATAACAATTTGGGTTCCATATATTTTGTATTTTTCAAAATTCAAAACCATTTTGAATAGGTTTCAAAGAGAAAATTAGGGTTAGGGTTTTACTTCAACTTTTATTTGCATGCATTTTAAGGAATGATGCTCATGAATGCACAAACAGAGCCCTAATTAGGATTAGTTAAAACTAGGATGTTACACCCCTTCGTGCCCGCCCCGCGTCCTGCCTATGCGTCGGCGCCCTGGCCTGCTGCACAGTAGTACATGGCGTACCCTGCCCCGGCCCCGTCCACGATGGTCTCCTATGCCGGCTACCCTCCCCATGGCACCCCATCGACACCAACATGGGACCCATCCTCCCTCACGAACTACTTCAACACCATGACTCTGCAAGCTCCTCCCGAGTGGATCATGGACACCGGAGTCTCTGCTCAGATGTCTTCAGACGTCGGTAAGCTCAACTCTCTTTCTTTTACTCCTCCACACAAACATATTATGATCAGAGATGGTTCTTCTATTCTTGTATCTCACTATGACCATGCATCTCTCTCTACTTTTAATTCATCTTGTCGTCTTACTCTTCACGATGTTTTTGTTTCACCACGCATAGTAAAAAATGTTGGGTCCGCAGCATAGAAAACAAAAATTTTCCTACGATGAGAACTACACGCCAAGATCTATCTACTAGGTACAGAGCAAACGGGTGGACATACATCCAACAAGAACTTACCGTCGAAGACAACGAGTTTTGTTAACGAGTAGGAACTCGTGGTTGATGTAGTCGTACACTTGCTGATCTCAAGATCGAGTGGAAGTACGGGCACCGCAACTCAGCAGCGCATCCGGACAACCTCCACCTCCTCGCTCCAGTGATCCAGTGGAAGCGCAACTCCTTCCGCATTTAAATGCCACTGGGAACATGTATCTCGCTAATCCGAGACCATGGGGGAATAATTCTAGAGGGGGAGAGAGATCCTTCACAAGGAGGTGTGAGGAAGAAGGAAGGAGAGGGTGGCCTTTTATAGGAGGAGGGGGGTACCCCCTTCCCCATGGCCGGCGCATGGGGGGGGTGACCCCTCACCTCCCCCATTCATGTGGTGGCAACCCCTCCACATTAAAATGCCTCTTCACATTCCCTTTTAAAGTCCCCACTTTAAATGCATTAAAATTCTCCAAGTTTAATGCTCTCTCATTTAATACCTAGTTTGATCTCGTTACCGATATGCACTCTTTTCTCATTCCCGTGATATAACATTCTAGTGATCACATCACTTGCTTGCAAGCTATCTCAATGTGATATCACCGAGAGGGCCCAGAGTATATCTATCCGTCATCAGGATTGACAAATTCCACTCTTGATCCATGAGCCTCAACATAACACCTTCAGAAAGAACCCATCTTTATAGTCACCCTGTTATGGTGTGACGTTTGATGTTATCAAGATACTCTTCAGGTGTTAGTAATTAACATGATCTCATGGTCTAAGGATAAAGATTACTTCGTATGATGTTATAGCAATATAAACATAATGACTTGATCGTAATGCTATACTTTGGATGAATGTTCATCTCATCATTTCACAAATGCTGTGACCTTGTTATTAACAACATCCAATTTCCACGATCAGGAAACCTTGATCATCTTGTTAATCAACAAGCTAGTCTATAAGAGAGGCATAACTAGGAACCCTTTTTGTTTATTAAACACACATGTATTGATGTTTCCGATCAATACAATTCTAGCGTGCAAAATAAACATCTATCATATATAAGGAATACATAATAACAACTTTATTATTGCCTCTCAGGGCATATTTCCTTCAGTCTCCCACTTGCACTAGAGACAATAATCTAGTTCACATAGTGATAAATCTAACACCCATGGAGTTCTGGTGTTGCCCTAGGGAGAGCTTTAGTCAACGGATCTGCTACATTTAGGTCTGTGTGTACTTTACAAATCTTTATATCTCCATCCTTGACATGCTCGCGGATGGAGTGAAACCGGCGCTTAATATGCTTGGAATTCTTGTGAGACCTCGGTTCCTTGGCGTTGGCTATGGCTCCATTGTTGTCACAATAGATCACCATCGGGTCCAATGCACTAGGAACCACACCTAGTTCCGTAATGAACTCCTTCATCCAAACCGCTTCCTGCGCCACTTCTGAAGCAACAACATATTCTGCCTCCGTCGTTGATCCAGCCACCACAGGTTGTTTGGAACTCCTCCAACTAACTGCTGCTCCGTTCAAGAGAAATACGTATCCGGATTGAGACTTAGAGTCATCCGGATCAGTATTAAAGCTAGCATCGACATAACACTTAGCGACTAGCTTTTCTTCACCTCCGTATATAAGAAACATATCCCTAGTTCTTCTCAAGTACTTGAGGATGTTCTTGATCGCTATCCAGTGTTCCGAACCTGGATCAGATTGGTACCTACTAGTAAAACTAATAGCACGTGCCACATCCGGTCTTGTACATAGCATGGCATACATAATAGAGCCTATGGCCGAGGCATAGGGGATCTTATCCATTATATCTCTTTCTTCCGCCGTAGCCGGACTTTGAGTCTTGCTCAATGTCTTGCCTTGCAACATAGGTAAGAACCCCTTCTTACTTCCGTCCATATTAAACTTCTTTAATATCTTATCAAGGTATGTACTCTGCGATAGCCCAATTAGGTGCCTTGATCTATCTCTATAGATTTTAATGCCTAATATATATGACGCTTCACCAAGGTCTTTCATCCAAAATTTGCTGTTTAGATAACTTTTAACACTGTTTAAAAGATCTATATCATTTCCAATCAATAATATGTCATCCACATATAATATCAGAAATGCCACATTGCTCCCACACACTTTCTTGTAAATACAAGCCTCTCCATAAGTTTGGACAAATCCAAACTCTTTGATCACCTCATCAAAGCGTAGATTCCAACTCCGGGATGCTTGCTTCAGTCCATAGATGGATCGCTAAAGTTTGCATACCTTATTAGCATCCTTAGGATCGACAAAACCCTTAGGTTGTATCATATACAACTCTTCTTCAATATTACCATTAAGGAACGCAGTTTTGACATCCATCTGCCATATTTCATAATCAAAATATGCAGCAATTGCTAACATAATACTAACCGATTTAAGCATCGCTACGGGAGAGAATGTCTCATTGTAGTCAACTCCTTGATTTTCTCGAAACCCCTTTGCGACAAGTCGAGCCTTATAGATGGTCACATTACCATCAGCATCAGTTTTCCTTTTGAAAATCCATCTATTCTCAACAGCCTTTCGGTCGTGAGGTAAGTCCACCAAGTTCCAAACTTGATTCTCGTACATGGATTCCATCTCGGATTTCATGGCTTCTAGCCATTTGTTGGAATCCGGGCTCATCATCGCTTCTTCATACGTCGCAGGGTCATCTATTTCATCAACCATGAAATTCATAACAGGATTGCCATACAGTTCAGGAACTGCACGTGTCCTGCTTGACTTGCGAGGTTTAGTAGTGTCCTCTTTCGGAGTTTCATGATCAATATCATTAGCTCTCTTGATTAGGTGAAGTCAACTCTGAAACAACTTCCGGTGCTGCGCTACTCGCCATTTCATGAAGAGAAGGTTCAATAACCTCTTCGAGTTCTACCTTCCGACTACTCACATCTTTCGCGAGAAACTCCTTCTCAAGAAAGGATCCATTCTTGGCAACAAAAACCTTGCCCTCGGATCTGTGATAGAAGATATACCCAATCGTTTCCTTAGGGTATCCTATGAAGACGCATTTTTCCGCTTTGGGTTCGAGTTTATCCGGCTGAAGTTTCTTCACATAAACATCGCATCCCCAAACTTTAAGAAATGACAACTTAGGTTTGTTTCCAAACCATAATTCATACGGTGTCGTTTCAACGGATTTAGATGGTGCCCGATTTAAAGTGAATGCAGCTGTTTCCAGTGCATAACCCCAAAATGACAGTGGCAAGTCAGTCACAGACATCATAGATCGAACCATATCCAATAAAGTACGATTACAATGTTCCGACACACCATTACGTTGTGGTGTTCCGGCAGGCGTGAGTTGTGAAACTATTCCACACTCTTTCATGTGTGTGCTAAACTCGTAATTTAGATACTCACCTCCACGATCAGACCGAAGAAATTTGATCTTTCTATTACGATGATTTTCCACTTCATTCTGAAATTCCTTGAACTTTTCAAATGTTTCAGACTTGTGTTACATCAAATAGATATACCTGTATCTACTCAAATCATCCGTGAAAGTAACAAAATAACGATATCCACCTCACGCCAATACACTCATTGGTCCGCACACATCAGTATGTATGATTTCCAATAAATCTGTCGCCCGTTCCATTGAACCGGAAAATGGCGTTCTAGTCATCTTGCCCATAAAGCATGGCTCACATGTATCAAATGATTCAAAATCAAGTGATTCCAAAAGTCCATCAGAATGGAGTTTCTTCATGCGTTTAATGCCAATATGACCTAGATGGCAATGCCACATATATGTGGATATATCATCATCAAGTTTAATCTTTTTAGCATCAACATTATGAATGTGCATAATATTACTATCGAGATCCAATAGAAATAAACCATTCAACACAGGTGCATGACCATAAAAGATAGTATCCATATAAATCGAACAACCATTGTTTTCAGATTTAAACGAATAACCACTTTGCATCAAACATGATCCAGATACAATGTTCATGCTAAGTGCAGGCACCAAATAACAATTATTTAGGTTTATAACTAATCCCGATGGCATATGGAGAGGCAGCGTTCTGACGGCAATCACATCAACTCTTGATCCATTGCCGACCCGCATCGTGACCTCATCCCTTGCTAGTTGTCGCTTGTTCCGTAGCCCCTGAATCGAGTTACATATATTAGCAACTGATCCCGTATCAAATACCCAGGTGCTACTGCGAGTACTAGTCAAGTACACATCAATAACATGTATATCATATATACCTTTGTTTGCCTTGCCGGACTTCTTGTCCGCCAAATACTTGGGGCAATTGCACTTCTAATGGCTAGTCCCCTTGCAATAGTAACACTCGGTGTCAGACTTAGGTCCAGCTCGGGGTTTCTTTTCAGGCGTGGCAACAGATTTGCCACCCTTCTTTCCCTTGTGCTTGCCTTTATTGTCCTTCTTGAAACCGGTGGTCCTATTGATCATCAACACTTGATGTTCTTTCCTAATCTCCACTTCTGCAGTCATAAGCATTGACAGAAGCTCGGGAAGAGACTTCTTCATGCCCTGCATATTATAGTTCATCACGAAGCTCTTGTAGCTAGGTGGCAGAGATTGGATAACACGATGTATGCCTAAGTCAATGGGAATCGTTATTCCCAAGGACACAAGGTTATCGATGTACCCAGACATTTTGAGTACATGCTCACTAACGGAGCTGTTCTCCTCCATCATGCAGCTAAAGAACTTTTCAGTAGCATTATAACTCTCTACGGTAGCATGGGTATCGAAAATCATTTTCAATTCTCCCATGGTATCAAAGGCATTACCATTTTCGAAACGCTTTTGAAGTTCTGGTTCTAGCCCATACAGTATGCCGCAATGAACTAAGTTGTGGTCCTCCTGACGAGTCACATAGACATTCTTCTCCTTGTCAGGGGCATCAGGAGCTGGTGGGGGGCCTAGCGGCGCATCTAGCACATATTGCTTTTGTGCAGCAGTGAGGAGAATTCTCAAATTCATAGCCCAGTTGGTGAAGTTGCTACCATTCGCAGCAAGTTTCTCTTTCTCCATTAACACATTGAAATTAAAAGCAGGTGGTGCCATCTACAACAGAATTTGTAAAGTTTATTTAGACTAAGTTTATGATAGATTGAGTTCAACTAATCCAAATTACTAATGAACTCCCACTCAAAAACGACATCCCTCGTGTCTTTTTGGTGATTACATGAACCAAATCCACTACACCAATTCCGATCATCACGTGAGTCGGTGTAGCTTCAAAGGCGAGCATCTATATGGGCATCATATCAACCATATGACTCATGCTTAACCTTTCGGTCCGTGTTCCGAGGCCATATCTGTACATGCTAGGCTCGCCAAGTAAGAACCTTAGTACTCGCGTGTGTAAAACTGTCTTACACCCGTTGTATGAAAGCGTAGAGTCGAGTACACCCGATCATCACGTGATGTCTCGAAACATGATCTATAGAACGGTGCATACTCAAGGAAGAACACATTTTATCTTGATATCTAAATGAGGGATCATCTTACAATGCTACAAAAAGCGCCAAACTAGCAGTATAAGATGCTAACATCTAATGTGTAAAGTGAGATGATATGGTCCATGCATTTGATCACTATCATTTGCATCGTGGTATGATCTCTATCATTCCTTTGTGTGTAAGGCCAAGGTCTATGGAACTTACACGTTGAATGTGTTGTAAGAGTATCTATCATACATCTACTTACAACAATACCATATCAATACACTAGCCCAACAACGATCTAAACTAGACGCCTCTAATTTATCAATTGCAAGTTTTACGTGGCTTAGAGATTTTGGAGATAGAACCGTTCTTACCTACGAACATAAACCACAATGAGGATAATCAAGTTATTAGCAACTCGTTGTAAATCAGATATTGACTATAGTAGGAGAGACAAACACCCGCCAACCACTTATGCAAAACAAGTTGTATGTCAGTCGTGGAACCGGTCTCATGTACGATGACATGTAAGGTTGGTCTGGGCCGCTTCATCCCACTATTCCACCAATATCCAAAATACATAGAAGATGCAATAACATGATCATTATCGCCCACATATAAACATATGTGTGCTACCCGTGCAAAGCACCTACGCATAGATCAGGCTCTGATACCACTATTGGGTCTACAACATAGAAAACAAAAAATTTCCTACGATGAGAACTACACGCCAAGATCTATCTACTAGGTACAGAGCAAACGGGTGGACATACATCCAACGAGAACTTACCCTCGAAGACAACGAGTTTTGTTAACGAGTAGGAACTCGTGGTTGATGTAGTCGTACACTTGCCGATCTCAAGATCGAGTGGAAGTCCGAGCGCCGCAACTCAGCAGCGTATCCGTACTCGCACACACGTTCAAGCCACCGGACAACCTCCACCTCCTCGCTCCAGCGATCCAGCGGAATCAGCAACTCCGTACAGACGAAATGCCACCGGGAACATGTATCTCACTAATCCGAGACCATGGGGAAATAATTCTAGAGGGGAAGAGAGATCCTTCACAAGGAGGTGTGAGGAAGGAGGGAGAGGGTGGCCTTTTATAGGAGGAGGGGGGGTACCCCCTTCCCCATGGACGGCGCCTGGGAGGGTGAGCCCTCACCTCCCCCATTCATGTGGTGGTAACCCCTCCACATTAAAATGCCTCTTCACATTCTCTTTTAAAGTCATCACTTTAAATGCATTAAAATTCTCCAAGTTTAATGCTCTCTCATTTAATAAAACTCTTTTATTAAATTTAATTAGAATTTTGTTACTTACTTTAATTAACAAACATTCACATATAACCCCTTGCAATATTTCAAAATCACATGCAAAACCACTTTCTGCAATTTCACCCGAAACAATTTCCGGTTTCTATCGAAACAATTCCTACGCTTTGCAATTCTTTCGTCTGAAACATATGTGCTCCAAAATGGTGTCCGGTAACTCTTAAGTGTGTCACCCTATGGTTCACGAATAATTCAGACATGATTGAGACTCCTCTCAGATTAATAGTCAGAAGTGGGACCTGGAAATCCATACTGACTCCTGCATATTCAATGATGACTTCTGTGATCGTGAGAACCTTTAACGCTTGCAATTTAATCCCTTTGTCTCTTGATATAATACATGTCCAAGATTCGATCATCGGTATCCAAATACCTAGTTTGATCTCGTTACCGACATGCACTCTTTTCTCGTTCCCATGATATAACATTCTAGTGATCACATCACTTGCTTGCAAGCTATCTCAATGTAATATCACCGAGAGGGCCCAGAGTATATCTATCCGTCATCGGGATTGACAAATTCCACTCTTGATCCATGAGCCTCAACATAACACCTTCGTAGCACTGAACCCATCTTTATAGTCACCCTGTTACGGTGTCACGTTTGATGTTATCAAGATACTCTTCAGGTGTTAACAATTAACATGCTCTCATGGTCTAAGGATAAAGATTACTTCGTATGATGTTATAGCAATATAAACATAATGACTTGATCGTAATGCTATACTTCGGATGAATGTTCATCACATCATTTCATAAATGCTCTGACCTTGTTATTAACAACATCCAATGTCCATGATCAGAAAACCTTGATCATCTTGTTAATCAACAAGCTAGTCTATAAGAGAGGCATAACTAGGAACCCTTTTTATTTATTAAACACACATGTATTGATGTTTCCAATCAATACAATTCTAGCATGCAAAATAAACATCTATCATATATAAGGAATACATAATAACAACTTTATTATTGCCTCTCAGGGCATATTTCCTTCAAAAAATCTTATTTCTGTTTGACAGTTTACTCATGATAATTTCTGTTCAGTCGAGTTTGACCCGTGGGGTTTTTCTATGAAGGATCTCAAGACAGGAGCCGTGATTCTCAGATGCAGTAGTACGGGCGACCTCTACCCGTCCACTTCCTTGCCGCACGCCGTCACCGCCATCGCCCCCGACTCCACTGTTTGGCATCGGTGTCTTGGTCACCCCGGCCTTGATGGTTTCCGACCCCTCGTCTCCTTGCTCCCCATAAATAAAGTGCACAAGGATCATTATTTATGTCATGCGTGTCAACTCGGACGTCACATTCGTTTACCTTTTTCATATTCTACAACACGTACTCAACATCCTTTTGAATTAATACATTGTGATTTATGAACTTCCCCTGTTGAGAGTGCTTCTGGTTACAAATATTTCCTTGTAATTCTCGATGATTTTACTCATTTTCTCTGAATCCACCCCCTGCGTACAAAATCCGAAGTTTATCCTATTCTCTCTAACTTTCATGTTTTTGTCGCTACACAATTTTCTCTCTCTCTCTAGACAGTTTAGTGTGACAATGGATATGACAACCGCGCTCTTCAGGATCTCTCCGTGCAACACAGATTTCTCATGCGATTTTTGCCCTACACCTCTCCACAAACGTGAAGCAGTAGACACGAAGGAGGGGACACCGGACTTCGACGTCATGTTGCACCTGCTGGCAGGCTCGTATGGCATGGGAGACACAGATAACTGGGTGTCACGATGCGGGCGCAAGTGAGTCGTTGCCACGGCCGCATGGTGCGACGCCCCAACCAAGAGCCGAAATTTCCCTAGTTAGGAAATTAATTAGATGCAAGAATTTTTTTTAGGTACAGTAAATCCGAGTAATATATAAGGCGATATATGTTACATACACTACATGGAACATATGAGATGCTGACGACCCGTCGGCATAGCCCCGTTGGAGTAGCATGGCGTCGGCGTCCCTAACCAAGAGCCGACTTTTTCCTAGTTAGAAAATTAATTTGATGCAAGCAACTTTTTTAGGTAGAATGAATCCGAGTAATATATAAGGCTATATATGTTACATACACTATGGAACAAATGAGACACCGATGGCTTCCGCTAGATTGCCGACGGTGTAGGGCTATGTTGACGACACCCATCGGCGTAGGCCTAGACTCATTTACCGTCGACATAGCAGCTAGCTATCAACATAGGCCAGATGGTTCCTACCTAGACGGCTAACAACGTTTGGATATACCGACGGCTAAGCTGTCGGCATAGTATTTTTCTTTTAAAAAAAATTCAATTTTAGTTGTTGGCTCGTTAATCTCACAAGGAACATTTTTAACTCTAAGTACGCTTAATCTCAAGTGAAATTGCAATAGTGGTTGAACTTCTCGATCAGTCACCCATCCTCACACTACTTCATCCCAAGCACGCTTAACTTCTCTGTTCCTTTTAGATGAGCTTCCGAGAAAGACATTAGACCTTATTGATAATACTCATATATCAATCCTATCAACTCTTGGACCATGATGTCATACTTCTTTATTTTTAAAATTCCAAACAATTATTTAATTAAACAACGAGGAATAAGTAATACTTCCCCTTCTCAAAATAGATGTCACGGGTTTGTAAAAATTTAGATAAATGTATATACTAAATAGTGTCTAGTTTCATTCAAATTTTGACAAATGTACGACATCTATTTTGAGATGGAGGAGTAATAATATTGAATTCAAATAATAATAAAATTATTTTACTTTTTTTTGCCTTTTTCTATTTAATATTGAATAATTCATATCTATTAATCCGTAAATCAGAATTTGACAAATAATATATCTAAATCGATCAGAAAAATGAGAGAAATCCAAATATGACATCCCTATCATCGTTTTAATCATGAGTCGTGTCTTTTTAACACTGTACCAAACGAAACATTTATTTGGTGGTTGCTTCATAAAATACCCTTTTCTTGCACTCGAAAAATAGAAAATAACTTTTTAGTGTGACGAAAAGCAAAATTTCATCATGTAACATTATTTTCTATCGCAGAATACATGTGTGTGCACAATATGGACATATTATCATAAATTATGCCGCGATTCTAGCCATAACTTTGTTCGTCTCGCCTGAAAGCCATAAAACCACGAACATGATAGTTTATTTTTGAAAAGTTTTTTGAGATATTTGCAATATTCCAAGTTTAATATTTTTCCTTTCAAATATGTCACATAATATGAAACCACACAAGGTTTTATATTGCTTGGATCGTTTTTAATTTCTTATGCCCGTTTCAAACTATGGTCAAAACGGCGGACACGAAAATTCTTAGCTTAGGGCTGAGCCTCGCTAAACTTGTAGCGGATCTCTAACGAAGTAGCAAATTGAGAACCTAAAAATGATTTTTTTAAAAAAATCAAGAGATTTAGATCATGTACCTGTAGTTCAAATCTAACCCACTTTCTACCGATTCGGCCAAAATTTGTCTTTTTGACGAGGGATAGACGGAAAGGTTTAATATACCCTGGTTGGGAAATTGTCCATGGAAGGTGGTATAATATTTTTTTTAAAATAGGGTGGTACCATCTTGAAACTTTCATTTGATGGATGCTTCACTACGTTTTTGGCACTCGAAAAATGGAAAATGGTTTTTTGGTGCGACGTTTTTTTTTGCTGCAATATTGTTCATCATAAGATGCACATGTGTGCATAATATGGGTACATTATCGCAAACTATGCCACAATTATAGCCCCGTAGTAAGAGTTTTTGAGGTATT
Source organism: Avena insularis (assembly GCA_023614405.1). Taxonomy (NCBI): domain Eukaryota; kingdom Viridiplantae; phylum Streptophyta; class Magnoliopsida; order Poales; family Poaceae; genus Avena; species Avena insularis. The sequence goes on along the minus strand of JAJUPC010000640.1, from coordinate 123,132 downwards.
CCACCATATTTTCTATTTTGAATATCTTTTAAAATGTTTTATACAAAAGTATATGTAATGTTTTTTATGTTTTAATTAATTTTTATTCAATACAAATGTGCAATATTTGAGTGCAGATAGATAGATCTTATTTTTCTGCAAATTTTGATATATTATTTATATATTTTTGAATTAAAATGGTTTAGTTATGATTTTTCCAGAATTGATGTAGTAAAATGAAAAACAGCTATGCCGACTGCATTGCGATCGGCGTAGGTGCGATCGGCGTAGGTGTGAAACCTAGGCCGACGGCTAATCCGTCAGCGTTGGTGTGACGTCGTCACATTGTCGTCACGGCCAAGCCGCTACGCCGACGGTTGTCGTTGGCCTATCAAGTCCTACGTCGACGGCTTCTCTAGGCCGACGGCCATTTTGATGGGCTGTCTGGCTCGGCGTCTACGCTGATGGCCCTGATTAAAAGCCGTCGGCGTAGCATATGGCTGTCGGTGCCTTGAAGTTTTCCTGTAGTGATATTTCGAATGGTCGATCGGTTCATCTTGTTTAAGCACGTGTTTAGATGTGGAATAGTCTTTTTCTTACTCGAGGGCCTATTTTTTTGCATACGAATTTATGTTTTGTTGTTTGGACGTTAGATGCACACGGACGCTTGTTGAATACTACTCCATCAAATCAGCAATCCGAGTCCAAACCAATACATACCAGTATTTCGTACGCGTTGATAGATCCCAACCCCAATATTTGCCGATATACACAGGCCTACTTGCCGAGACCAAAGCCAACCAACCTACCAAGCACGGATCGATCCTAGCGACAGCCATGCAATCCAAGTGCGCACTAATGTGCATCACCTCCTTTTTCGCCGTCCTCGTCGCCGGCTTCATACTCATCGCCGTGGCCACCATGCCCAGCCGGAACTACAACGTCGTTATCGACTCCGTCTCCGGCCTCGACCTACCGCACTCGAAGGATCTCGTGCTGAATCCGGAGTTCAATCTCACCCTCCGGTTCGTCTCGGCCAACCCCTTGAGCCGTGTGTGCATGGACGCTGACGCGTACCTACAGGTGTCCTACCGCTGCACCCCGCTCGCCGCCAGCGCTGTCGCGCCACATCGGCTCTGCGTGGGGCCGAAGAAGTCAGCAGAGGCGCACTTTGTCGCCAAAGGTACCGGCGTTCGCCTCCCGGGCTCCCTCATGGACAGCCTAGCGGCGGACATGCGGAGCGGGGTGAAGGAGTTCGATGTCATGCTCAGGCGGTCCCGCGCCGAATGGCTGTCATCGTCGTGCGGGGCTAGGCGCATCGCGGATGGTGGCGCTTGGTGCGGTGAAGCGTGGGACAGGTGCGCAGCACAGCCGGACACGACGACCTTTGATCCGGCCATATTTACTCCTCCGATCTTCATACCGCAAGAATAATCCTCAAGTTAACATGGACATGGTGAGGATGTAATCCTTCAAGATCGGCCATCGACATGATTTACAGACTTTTTAGATTTATAAATAGTAGCTCTCGCAAGTTGTTATGATAGTTTTGTTTAATGCGTTACATGTGTTACCGACTTCTTAAACTTAAGTAAATATTAATTCTCGCTAACTGGTATAGTTATTTGGCTTCCGACGGAGTACGTGTTTTCTATCCCATCGTGCTTATCTACAAACCACCGTAAAGGAGGTTAAGCCAATAGAGATCCCGTATTGTTGTCACACTATATGATTAGACTTGCTGAAAAACCACATATTGCAAAATTTAAACAAGCTAAACTAACTTTATAGTTTTTCCATGACCTGCAACTGAGCTATCCATCACACTAAATAGGCATTTGTGGATAATTAAGCTGAGGCAATGAGTTACCCATCACTGCAAAAATAAATAAAAGCTGAGGCAGCTTCGACCTCCCAATGAAGCCAAAGTGCCGGTGACAATCTGCAGGATTCAAAGACGTTGGCATTCCGAAGTCGTTTCAGCTATAATGACCTACAAGACACCGCCCCCAACATACAATCAGAGGCAAAAAGGTTGATGTGTCAGCGGTGAGGAGAGAGGTTGAGAACAGGAATGGAAGGAGAACCCTAGAGAAAAACACACTTGCTCGCCCGTGACGAGGGGTTTAGACAACATTGGCGGTAACCACATAGATTGTTAGCACAACTATTGTCGCTAGAACTACTATTACTTAGAATTTCCTTTAAACTAGCATTGCTGTCCACATGACCAAATAATAACATATTCGCTGCAGGTGTCCAAAGCATATATTCCTATTAACAACAAACATGCATCACAGAAACTTGCATCACAAAATCTATCAGGGGGACAACGTTTATGTACGAATGGCGAATGGCCAAACCGTACACACGAACTGTTGGAAATATGAGAAATTTACCGCATGATTTAATCCATAGACACAGTAGATAAAACATGACTAAAAATATATGAATAAAACTAGTTATGCAATCTAACATAGAGGGTGTAAATAGCATGTCTAAGCATATAGCTAGAAGTATTGTTTAAAACATTATCTAAACAAGATGAAAGAATATCACATGCAGTGTAGCAGATGAAGGACCGTTTGCGTTGGCGTTGGTGTCAGCCATGTCGTTGAAGAGGTTGTCGTTGTTGGGGAAGTAGTCATCATCGGGGAATAAGTCGTCGGCATACTTCTAGGCATCCGTGGAAACGCCAGTAGTTCCGCGTTAACGTTTTCGAAAAACCTTATCGCCCTTCTCCTGTACAAGATCCAAAGCAAAAGGGTTCCCGAGGACTATTATCCCGATCTCCGATGGACGCTGCAAGATGGTATGGAGACCTTAGACCGCGCAATGCTCAGAAACTGGATGGGTGTTGTGTCGTGTCGTGTCTCTTGAGAGGAGTGGGCCTCTACCTTATAGACACAAGACAAGGACACAAACAGATAGCAGGTCGTGCAAAAAACAGACCTATGAATTTGTTTCACTTGGCAGTGGCAGGTGGTATAAAAGCTCTGAACTGTTAGGAGAGTATTCGTCTAAAATTTGGCAGACGGAAAATTTAATATACCGAATGTACGTGAGTGTAATTAATAGTATAGACAAGACAAGGACACAAACAAATAGCAACAAAAGGTGAAACCAAGAGTGGGGAGGCGAGCTGAACATCGTCCATATTCCAGTCACGTGTTGCAAAAAGATAGACGATTTGCACATAAGGCATATGCGGAACCGCGGTGCGCGTCCTGACAAGCACGCATGTAGTCACTTCTAGTAGTGCTTATACAACCAATAGAAGAGTCTCTCTTACGAGGAGATCTAACTCTTGCTCAACTAGCAACGTGGAAATAAACTTTAGTCTCACAACTTATCATGCATGAATAGGCCAAGTGAGTCTTTGCGATTTTATAAATTATTACAATAAACTAAATGAGTTGGGCAATACTTACTCCATCCCGAGATGTAAGGGGTGTAAGATTAGTCAAAAAATCAAATTTTAACTTGGACCAAATATTTAGAAAAAACAAGTACATCTAAAATATTGAATGCCCACGTTGAGAAACTATACTTTATGGTGAATCTCATGATGTTGATTCGGTATTCTAGATGTTCATATTTTTATATATAAACTTGATCAAATTTAAAAATATTGACTTTGGACTAATCTTGGACGCTTTATATTTTGGGACGAAGGAAGTATTAGACAAAATTCTAACACGAACTATTTTTTTTTTTAGCAACCGGCAGGAGCTCTGCCTTTTCAATTAGGAAGAAATGAAAACCAAACGTACAGTACATATCGGGCATGTTTTGATTATGGTGTAAAACATGCCAAAAAAACACCAAGGACGATACAGAAAAAGAAAAATCAGTCTGGCTCTGCTAGAATGGCAGGCCCGAAGGCCGTGAAAGCGCGTGCACGTTGGTGCATGTCCTCCCTGGCGATCTCGGCAACCTCCGCGACGATAAGGCATTGATTGGTGAAGATTCTTCTGTTTCTTTCCTTTCAAGCATTCCATAGGACGCAGAGCAATCTGCCGCTGATTCTCCTTTACTCGTTTGTGGGTCTTCCGTCAATGAGGCTGTCCCACTAGTCTGATATGGAGGAAAACCCACTCCCCGGTGGTCCATGCCCGACGTCATTCCAGAGTTGAGATTGGTTCCATACCGCAGACGTGTAGGGACAGTCTTTGCATAAGTGGCCAGCCGTCTCGGGGGCTCCGCGACAAAGAGCACATATGGGGTCGTGCGTCCATCCCCGCAAGGCAAGATTGTCATCCGTCAATAACTTGTCGTGCATGGCAAGCCAGACGAAAAGCTTGCACTTCGGCTCGGCATGGGTAGTCCAGATTTTCTTGGAAGTGAATTTGGGGTGGCTGCCATTAAATTGCGCGTGGTAGGCGGAGCTTGCACTATAGGTTCCGTCCGTAGATAGAGTCCAGGCAATGGCATCGGCTTGTCCAGGAGGTACTGGGATAGGTGAGTACAACACGAACTATGTATACACAAATTAGAAGGCATGTTTCTTTGAGCAGCAGGAGGACCAGGCCGACCGGCGGCACTCACAGCGGCGTCGGACGATGTTTTATTTGCTCCCATAGACCGTAGTATAGTCAAATGCTAACATAGACGTTCGTCCTATCCGTGGAGACTCAAAATCAAGCTAGCGTTCGTATCCAAATCGAACAGCCGTAGTCCTAGTCCTAGTGATCTGCGAACATACAGGCGGCAAGCGCTCGTGTGATCGGTGGAGATTAAGAATCAATCTCAAGCTAGCATACCTAAGCGAAACGGAATGGCCAAGGACCCTATATATATACCCAACCCCACGGCAAGGACAAGCCTACCAACTTTCCTCTCAAGAACAGATCAATCAACCAAAGCATTGCAAATCAGCCGGCCGCCGTCATGGACGACGACGACGTCGAGAGGCAGGCACCCCATGGAGATTCAGGGACCACCGCGGACCAGAAGAGCAAGGCCAAGAAAGCTTGGTGGATAGTTGGCATCACCGCCATCGTTATCGTCGGGACAATCGTAGGCGTCGTTGTCCCGATCATGTACACCAGCGTCGACACGCAATACTCTGTCCGGGTGGATTCTCTCTCTAGCCTCGACCCAACGAGGGGCCTCTCGTTCAACCTCACCCTCACCGTCGCCTCCCGGAGCCACGGAGCCAAGGCTTGCGTCAACCCCGGGATGTCCGTCGAGGTCTTCTACCACGGTGTCCAGGTCGCCGTCAGCGACGCCGAGACAGGGCAGACGTGTGCTAGGCCACGGAGCCTGGCGGAGCTGCCACTCCTGGCGAGGCCTACCGGGGTGCCAGTGGGGAACGTGTTGGAAACTCTCGAGGAGGACATCAGGCACGGGCACGCGGTGTTCGACATCAAATTGCACGTCCCGGCCTGGTCGTTCGGTGGGATCGGCGCCATGGCCTCGTGGGTGACTGACTGCAGGGGCACTCGGGTCGCCGGCGCTGCCGTGGTGTGCGAATCTCCCGACCAATCTTAGTAACCTATCTAGATTATTATCTAGCTAGATGATCCTCAATTGCACATTGTATTTCATCCTCATGTAATATTTCTTCGCGTTCCATCTTTAGATTTTCGACAGGTGCTAAAGTCCATTGTTCATGTTCTCTTACTATTTATCTTGGCAAAATATTGCTGCTTAAGTATATTTGGTTATTGTATATGCAGATATTAACTGGGTATAAGATCATGGTACCTGTAGAATCATCGTGATATTGCAATGCTATCGGGCTCTAATACCACACCTTAATTAAAAGCTGGCAATTCATCGTGAGAGCAAGCTAATTTTCGCCCTAGATTTTACCTTATACGGTGAAGAAGCGCTAAAAGATACTTCAACACAATGTCGTAAGTGGCAATTGATGGTTGATGTTACCTGATCCAAACAACAAACACCGCATCGAGCCTTTTAATTGGTAGTAAATCGTCTAAGGAAAACATCATAATATCTTTACTATTAAAAGTAAAGCGGTGATGTCATACGGTGTCACACTTCGACATAATTATTAGGAAACTGTCACTCCCGTTGTCTTATCCTCTGTTATCCAAACAACCCTTACATGAAAAGATACTACTGAGGGCTAACCTCATGGATGGTCCGATCTTTATGGATCTCGTGGTCAAATCGATGGATTGTCTAGGATCTCCGGATCTCCATGGATCCACGTCGTCCATCCCGGTCTGATGCATGTCCATGCTTCAAGGTTTTGTGATTTTCTCTAGGGCCAGAACAGGGACGGTCGATCTAGGTTTGGGGACCAATGAAGAGGGTAGGTTCATGGATATCACGAGGCCAATGGATATATAAACGTACACGAGTACTTTCCGGTTTGGAATCGCCGTATATTAAATTGAGAACGGACGCACGTGATGCATCACTACCGTCTACCTATTTTTCGATGTCTATTTGTTTTGGAGACTGGCAGAACTTAAGACTTAAGAACTTATGAATCGAGAAATAACTATTTAGAAAATGAAGAATGCACAGGTAGTAAATAAATACTGAGAAAAATAAGGGATTTTAGAACTAAATACTGGCAGATCTCGTCGTGATAGTCCATGAAAACGGATCATAAATCAGATAAACGGTTCAACCTACAAACCATTTTGAATTTTTAGATTTCGTATTTAATCCCGACGATATCATCTATTTTATCTATTATGTTAAGCACTAAACTCATTTCTATTTTTGGCCATAACACATGCGGGAGGACGCGCAACACGTGCATGCGGCCGGTGCAAGTGCTCGTTAGAATTTGCAATCCGGAGACCGATCCGAACGTAGCACAACCCTTTTTCTCTTATCATCTGAAGATAGATTTTTCAGATATTAATTGAAAACTTTCCAATTCTATCTATCGCTAAAAAAATATACCCAGCTCAACATAAAAAAAAACACGGTATTAACTTCTACCTTCAGCCCAATTACAGTTTTCCCCCAACGTGGCTTAGTCACCTCTTATTCCAGCCCAACAAAGGGCCCAAGCAGCTTTCACTAGACGACCAAAGTTTTATTGTTCCGGTAGTTGTAATCTAGTGCGAACATCCTATTGATGAAGGTTAAGAATCATGCTAGCGTACCTATACACGTATGGATCCAAGTTGAGACCAACACTAGGTTTCCAAGGCGTTTTATGCGTCTCCTAAGCCGGACAGCCGTTTCCAAGGCTTCCAACATACCAGCAAGAACGGATCTAATCATAGCATAGCAAATTGGCAGCCCGCCGGCCGGGATGGACGACGTGGAGATGCAGCCACCCCATGGACATATTAAGGAGATACGGGACAAGAAGAACAAGGCCGCCGGTAATTGCCGGCTTATGTGCATCATTTGGATCATCGCCGTCGTCATCACCGCGTGCATATTTGTTTCCGTCGAGCTCTTTCGGGACGATGCACATTACTATGTTGCCATAGATTCCATCTCCGATCTCAACCCCACCAAGGGCCTCTCGTTCAACCTCACCATCGGCGTCAGCTCATGGAGCTACGGGGCCAAGGCGTGCATCGAACCTGGCACGTACGTCGAGGTCTCCTACCATGGTGTCCAGCTCGCCATTAGTGAGAAAGAGGTGGACCGGCTCTGCGTCAGACCGAGAATGAACGCTGAGCGTCGCGTTGTGGCGAGGACTACCGGGATACCTGTCGGACACCTGATGGATAGCATGGTGGCGGACATGAAGCGGGGGCTGCCGGTGTTTGACATCACGCTACACCTACCGGTAGGCTCGGAAAACTGGATGTCGGGGTGCGGGCGCAAGCGAGTCGGCACCGAGGACACATGGTGTGATGCCCCCAATCAAGAGCCGAAGTTTCCCTAGCAAGAAAATTAACTTGATGCAAGTAATGTTTTTAGGTAGAAGTAAATCCAAGTATTATATAGGCATACGTTAATTTTTCGATCAGTTCGCGTTGTAAATTACTATTATGCCATATGTCTTTTTATTATTTTTCATCATCATATTAGAACAGAAAAAATTGACATGTCTTGATGGATAGCATGGTGGCGGACATGAAGCAGGAGGGGGTGTCGGTGTTTGACGTCGCGCTACACCTACCGGTAGGCGCGGAAAACTAGGTGTCGGGGTGCGGACGCAAGCGAGTCGGCACCGAGGACACATGGTGTGATGCCCCCAATCAAGAGCCGACATTTCCCTAGCAAGAAAATTAACTTGATGCAAGTAATGTTTTTAGGTAGAAGTAAATCCAAGTATTATATAGGCATACGTTAAATTTTTCGATCAGTTCGCGTTGTAAATTACTATTATGCCATATGTCTTTTTATTATTTTTCATCATCATATTAGAACAAAAAAAATTGACATGTCTTGATGGATAGCATGGTGGCGGACATGAAGCAGGAGGGGGTGTCGGTGTTTGACGTCGCGCTACACCTACCGGTAGGCGCGGAAAACTAGGTGTCGGGGTGCGGGCGCAAGCGAGTCGGCGCCGAGGACACATGGTGTGATGCCCCCAATCAAGAGCCGACGTTTCCCTAGCAAGAAAATTAACTTTGATGCAAGTAGTAATGTTTTTAGGTTGAGTAAATCCAAGTAATATATAGGCATACGTTAAATTTTTGGATCAGTTCTTGTAAATTACTATTATGCCATATGTCTTTTTATTATTTTTCATCATCATATTATAACAGAAAAAATTGACTACATGTCTTGATATTTTTCATTTTTATGCCATTTACCTTTTTAGTATATTATACGACAAAAATTCATGGTCAGAATAATGCGTTGTAAAATATAACATGTGTTACACGAGAAATGCTCAATTGATCTCGAGCTCCCTCTAGGGAGGGACAACCTCTCCTCATCCCATCCTTCAGGCGCCACAACCAGCAGCGATTGCATTTGCAGCCTGACCATCGTATTCGCGGATCAGCCGGTTGATCGGGTGGTGTCGCCCATAGTAGTCTTCCAGCCTAAGGAATCGGTTGATCTCCTCCGGTTAGAGATTTGGGATCGTTCTGGTTGGAGGGTGGATTTCGACGATGTCGATGCTAGAGTTCATGCGAAAGGAGAGAGTGGATTTGTGAATTTAGTCAATGCACCAAGACCCTTAGTTCGGCGTTTTGCCTACGTGGTTGCCGTGTTGGCGTGCCGTCGACATGGTCTGGAGGTTGAAGATGAAGGGCTTCTCAATAATTTCAATTTAATTTTCGTTTTTGTTGAGCTGCTTTGTATTGTTCGATATTTCTTTTAATACCAGGGTCCTATTCGCAAAAAAATTACACACATGTGACTCACCTTGAGTTTAAACTCATCCTCACCGGACGTGATAAGAAACTAAATAGTTTGCCGACAAAATGGAAATAACGGAAGACATGTTTATACGATTTGATTCCAACTCGCTGAGTCGCGGCCGACCTATAAACTTACCTTTTGGGCATCGGCCAGCATGAAAGGAAAGGAAATAGATGTAAGGATCGGTTTGATTTATACTTCTTCAGAAAATTAGAAAATGTATTTGTTTGTCAACTTTTAAAATAAAAAGAGACCAAATAAAAAACGTCAGCTTCCACGTTTGGAATAATCCAACCGTATATGGAATCGTCGGTTTCCTTGTGAGAATTTCAGCCAAATATGGTAAGCGTTCATGGGAATCGATCCATATATACGACTGGATCCACGAGGCCCTCTTCCATCGATCTATTCTTTCTTGCAGCAAAGCAATCTACAACCGAGAAAGAACCCAAGCTCCAGAATCAATGGCGCAGGGCGGCGGATGCGCTTACGTCTGGACCGTGGCGATCGTGGCCGCTGCCGCTGCCGTGGCCCTAACCATCGTGCTCGTGGTCTAGTTGGCGCACCCGACGCCACCGCACTACTGCCTCCGTCGTCTCCGTCTCCGGCATCGGCGCCGACTACTCGGGGCGGCAGCCGGTGAACTTCACCATGGCTCTCGGGGTGCAGTCCCGGAGCTGGTTGTGGCGCCGCCGCGCGTGCATCGAGCAGAACACGACCGTCGGGGTGGCCTATCACGGCGTCCAGCTCGTGTACTGGAATATCGGCAGCTAGGAGGCCTGCGCCGTCCCGCGGGAGACATCACTACAGGAATTAAACGCTTTGCCGTGTGACCAAGATACAGGCAAAGCCAGCAAACCGCACGACAAAGACTTTGCTGTGAGACCACGCACGATAAAGCTTGCACGGCAACGTAGGTCATGGCAAAGCCGATTTGCCGTGAGCTTCGGCGGGTACGCACGGCAAAGCTCGTTGCCATGAGTTTCACCTCCTTGTCGGCAAAGAAAAAGGTGTTAACGCCAGATGGCGTGTGGCGGTACATTGCCGTGCAAAGTGTTTGCCGTGGGCCATGTCTTTGCCGTGTGCTCTGCGTTGCTGTGGGCCTTGTCTTTGCCGTGGGCTGCGCGTTGCCGTGGGCCATGTCTTTGCCGTGAGCCACGCATTGCCGTGAGCCGAGTCTTTGCCGTCGGCTGCGCGTTGCCGTGCGCCTTTCTTTGCCGTGCGGCTGGTCGTTTCCGTGCACGACAAAGGCCCTGGAACCACACCTCCTCCGTGTGTAAGCGCACGACAAAGTGACCATATGTCCTTTGCCGTGTGTAAGTGCACGACAAAGTGACCATATGTTACACACGGCAAAGACCCTACATTTTTATTTTTTTCTCTATTTTTTGTTATTATCTGCATTTAAATATATAATATATAGGAATCATAACACAAGATCATCACACATGTAAACAAGATCACTTGTATCATACAAAACATGATCACAAGATTGTCACACACATAAACATGATCAAAACAAGTTCACAAGATCATAACACATCATCATCAACATGCAACCACTGCAAGTATTACAAATTTGAGCTACAAGTGGTCTAGATCATAACCAAGTACATAACCACAACATGATCATCACCATCAAGTTCTCCTCAAGCTCAAGTGCTACACATCCATGAATGCATCCTCGATGAGATCCTACAAGTTCAAAAGCAAAACTAAATGAAAATGACATGTAAAATTTGACAAGTACATGAATATGACAAGTTAAGTTTTCTCTATGGCTAAGTTTGGCTAAGTGACATGGCATGGCTTAATAATCTAGAAGTATCATGGCATGGCTATATTTTGAACAACTGACAAATTTAGGAGAACTAACCTTGATGGTAGCTAAACATGTCCTTCTCCGTGTCCTCTGTGTCCTCCATCTCCTCTGTGTCCTTCTCCGTCTCCTCCGTGTCCTCCATCTCCGTCTCCTCGTGTCCTTCTCCTATACACGGTCAAAAGAAAAATCATGAGATTGCTATATTTTCTACAAGTGGCATGGCTACAATTTTGCATTTTCAAGTTGAAATTCTACAAGTGACATGTTTTTAGGAAAACGCACCTGGAAACTGCGTCAGGCTCCGGATGATGTTCGGATTGGCAAGGGTATGAGGAGTCATCGGGCTCTGACTGGGTTGTTCCTGGTAGGGTGGCACGTTCGATCCACTCGTCGACCCACCTGGTAAGTACCCGGCAACTACAACATGGGGAATATATTGTGACCATTAAACAATGAGACAAGATAACATAAGATAGAGATATTAAGTTAACCATTTACCCACGAGAAGGCGAAAGGAGGAGTAGGAATACTCCTCGGTGTAGCAGTCATAAGCTACTGGTTCACAAACCAGCTCATCATCTGCTGCTGGTGGTGCTCCTTAAGCTGCTACTCTAGCTGTGCCTACCGTTGTTGGGACTCCTCTCGGATTCTCTGTTCCCTTTTTTCCATCTCCGTCTACATTGTGTCGTCGCGATGTCATTAACATTGCAATGGAAAACATGTAATTAAGCGTAGAGGACCGAGGAAAAACATACACGTATGAGGTCGATAGCTATATCCGAAGCCCGTGGGCGGGTCTGTACCTGAGGCCCGCCACTCTTATAACCACTACGAGCCTGGCGTAGAGATGGAATGGTCATTGGGTCGACGAACCCGTCACCAATCCATAGGCGGCCATGCTTCAGGCTTCTCCCGCCAGCACCGCAACCTCGGGGTCAAACTCCTCGGTGAGTGGATCGAAGTTCTCGCCGTGATTCTCCTTGTACCCCGTGATGTACCTCGCACACTTGACCCCGGATACATCATTGATCCACATGGACCCCGTCTTAGGATGCGGCGTCTTCCTGGTCTTTATCTTTTGATAGATGCCAAATAAGCTTGGCTTCACGTCTGTTGTATTTTCTTGCGAAAGAGAACATGTAATTAAGTGAAGGGGGACACCCTTGTAGAGTAAACAATCACGTGAAAGAAAAGAATGAAGGAAACATTTGCTCACCTCTCTTTGGATGTGAAGGGCGAGGGCGATGCTGCCTTGGATATGTGATCCACCTCCCATCTCGTCCCGCCTCTTCTTTGCCTCCTCGTGCTTCTTGAGGTACTAGGGGGACGTCCAACACATTACCATCGCCAGAAAGCAGCGTCTGTCGCTACCGACATACTGAGGAGGGTTCTACATTCACAAGGTACACCCATTAGTACAACAGAAACTACATGACGGTCAAGAAATTAATAACACAAAAATGCAACTACCTGCAGTTACTGCCATGGTGCCATGAGCGTTTGCCGAGCCTCATCCTTAGTCATCCAGATACGGCGGTCGGCGTGCTAGTCGCGGACGCACTGAACACGCCCCTCGTAGTGCATGCCAGTCACCCTCCTCTTGCACATATCGTGTAGAACCGCATCGTACTGGCTTTCACGACCAGCAGCCTTCGTGTAGTTTCGCTAAAACCATGCACATAGGTAAACAAGGGACCAAAGCATTAGTGCAACTAGTGTCAACCTCGGAGTGTTAGAATGCTGAGAAATTAAAACTCACATGCCCAGAAATGTTCTATAATTGCCTCCTGCATGTTGTCGCAATCGGTATCCAGATCCGGAGCGTAGCTGTAGTGCTTCCAAGTCCAAGCTACGTCGATGCCACCACTAGGGAGATCAACAAGCCCAGGGAATTTGCTCCTAAGAAGGCCTCCAAGGATGTTCGCGTAGCAACGTCCACCGTTTTGATTAGGATCCTCATACGTGAATGAACTGCACAATGAAAAGCCAAAATTAGTATGTATGTGATAAAAATTTCGACAGTGATGAAATTTCGTTAATGAAAATCCAAAATCAGCATTTACCTCTTTTCAACGAACACGAGAACAACATTGCTATAGGGCCACATTTTTATCCTGGGGAGTTTCGTCATCCCACGCTTATACAGCTTCTTGTCACGTGGCTTCAAATTTTCAGAGGGTGGCACGTACTCCTCCTCTGTTGGCGGTTCCCAAACTAGGTTGTCGTTAGCCTCAAGCGGTAGACCCCCATCCACTCATCCTTCGAGTGGTCCTCCAAGTCCTCCTCCTGCCCGTCCTCCCCACCCTCCTCGTCCTGCTCCTCGTCCTCCTGGTCCTCCTCCTACTCCTCGTGCTCCTCACTCTCCTGCTCCACCTCAGCGTCATCAGCATCCTCCTCATCCTTGGCTGGGGGGGGGGGGCTAGGATCCTTCCTCCCACGCCTCCCACGCTGCTGGGGAGGGCACGGTGGAGGACTATCGTACCATCTCGAGGCCAATGCTAAAGCTTTTTTCGAACCACTCGGATTTGTCACAATGTCCGCCAAGTCCTTGAGCTTTTTTCGAATGCCCTTGTCCTTTCCTCCTATCATGTTTCAATCACCTTCAAACACAATGAAAAGAGTAGTTTATTAGTATACAATTATGTAAATAGATGAAAATTAGTGAAAACAACAATGATGTAAATAGATGAAAATTAGTGAAAGCAACAATGATGTAAATGGATTAAAATTAGTGAACGCAACAATGATGTAAATAGATGAAAATTTGTAAGCACATAGTTCTTACAAATAAACATAGTTCTTACAAAATTTGTAAGTCCAATTTAAGCAAAATGATCTTCCTTTTGGATACCTTGCACTTATGTATATATTCAAACGAACATGCAAGGCAATCATGAATGGACCTGCTTTTAATGAAACCATACTGATTAGTGTGTATACATTCCATGATTCTTTCCTGCAGCCTATCTGCCACCATTTTTGTCAGGAATTTAAGACAACAATCAGTCAGAGAGATAGGTCTGTAGTCTGACATTTTCTCAGAGGACCCCTTTTTAGGAACCAAAGTGATGAAAGAAGAATTGAGATTCTCAAGATTGATACTCCCCTTGGAGAAACCTTTTGCCAAATCATAGAAATCCCTTTTGATGATGTGCCAACATTTCTTAAGAAAGAGGCCATTAAAACCATCTGGCACTAGGGCCTTATCCACAGGCATCTTCTTAATGCAGTTATCAAGTGTAATTTCCTATTTTGTATTCTAGAATTTGTAACTATTGTATAATATTTATTAATAAGAGTTAAATTCCTCTTTGTTTGTAAAAACATTAGTATTCTTTACTCTTAATTGTATTTTACTTACATTTATTGTAGGATTAAATATTATTGTAATTCAATTTACTTTATTATTTATATATATTCTTTACTTCATATTGGAATATTCTAAATTCCAAAGTATTCAAATTTGAATCTTAATTCTTAATTTCAAATATGAATTGAATTGTTTCCCAAGACACATAAATACAGTAGATGTTATGTCGAAATCTATCGCACCTATCCTAACATTTCCATCAGAACAAAAGAGATCTCGATCCCTTCATAGCTCTTTTAGTTTTGCGCAAAAATTCTCCGAATTTTCTTATGCATGAATGCAATGCACATATCTATGTCCTCTCTATTTCTAGGTGCTAATCCTATGATGTTACACTAACATACCCCCGTCCTAGTGAATATGGCTTATAAATTTAGTCAAAAGTCAACAACGTGTGAGTTTGACCAATATTTGGAGAAAATATGAATAATTATAATACTAATCAGTGTCAATAGATTCATCATCGGACATACTCCCTTCTTGCTAAAATGTAGTGCATATAAGTTTTTTAAGTCAAATGATGTGAAGTTTAACCAAGTATGTAGAAAAAATATAAATATCTAAAATAGCATATCAATGCCATTAGATTCTTCATGTTTCATATTTTCGTATGGTATATTTGGTCTTTTTGATATAGATAGTTTTCTCAATGAAATTGGTCAAAGTAGGTAAAGTTTAACTTTTCAAAAATCTTATATGCACTATATTATGGCAAGAAAGGAATATTTTTATAGCATATTTATTTTATATTGTAGATACTGATATGTTTACGTCTCCGGTCAAACTTAGTACTTCCTCTGATCCATAATAAATGTCGATCATTTAGTGCAACTTTGTACTAACTCTGCGACACTTATTATGGATTGGAGGAAGTAATATTTTACTCTTTACTAGATTGATAATTTTTTTGACTAATTTTTATTTATTGGAATGGAGGTAGTATGTTCTATTAGTTGACTCAAATTTGCAAGATACGGATGAATCTCATACTAAATCATGTCTAGATACAATGAAATCTAGACAAATCTAAGTCATCTAAGTTAAGGTTAGCATTTTCCAGGCTATCTAAGAAAAAAACCATTTTATCAAGGTCAAGTGCACAAGTGTATAATTGGCCTTTTGGTACCAGCCATATAATCCAGGCCCGAAGACTCACATACAAACCCCACGGCCCATCCATCCGTCGGGCCAAGGCCCCGAACAAACCCGCAAGCCACACACCACCACCTGCGCCACACCATCACCGCTCCGACGCGAGCGAGTAGGGTTCTCTGTCCGCTTCTCCTCGCCGCCGCTGCTCCTGCTCGCGCGAGGTAGAGCTCAGCAAGCAGCCGCCGGAGGCGCGATGGCGGCGCTGGTGGCGACGAGCATGGGGGTGGTACGGGAGGTTCTGGGGGACTCCGTTGTCGACGAGGTCGACCAGCCCATCGTCGACTACATCGCCAACGTCCTCGCCGACCAGGACTTCGACTTCGGCCCCCCCGACGGCCACGGCATCTTCGACGCCCTCGGCGAACTGCTCATCGACGCTCGCTGTGTCTACGACCAGGAGCACTGCCTCGAGGTACTTGAATCACATCCCCCAAGCCCGCCGCCTCGAATCTGATCGCCGTCCCGCTTCCCCAATTTGGGTTAGAGCTTCGATTTGACGGTGCTGGGTTACGGCTCTAGGTTAGAAGGTTCGGGCGGCTGTGATGTATGCGTGTTACTCCTTGTTGTTCCATTTGTGCAGTCACTGTGCTGGCCGTGTTATTTGTTTTGAAGTCTGTAAATGCCTACAAAACCTAGTTTAGCGCTCACATCACTGTAGCACGATTTAGGTACCATCAAATTCTAACTGTAGTCTACTCCTGATGTGTTCCGTAATGATTTAACTGTTAGTCACTAACCAGCATGACGTGCGTGCCATCCTACCCCCATTAAATGTTAATAACGGAGGCATGGGCACCATTCTGGGTTCAGAGGTGGAAACAGTAGAGGAATTGCTTAATTTTGACTCTACATTGCTCTGATTCCCTCCTGTTTCCTTTTCGGCATAGGTCTGCGCCAAGCTTTGTGAGAAATTGGGAAGTCATGGCATTGTGAAGCCTAAGCCAGCTGTGCGGAGCCTTGCTGCGCCTTTGCGCATGAATGCGGGGATGGAGGAGGTGAAAGCTCCGAAGAAGACAGAATATATTTTTGATGCGCCCCCACTATCCGCACGCGACAAAGCCAAGATTGAACGGAACAAGAGGAAAGAAGATAGGCAAAGAGAGGTAAGCTGTTCACTCCTAGATTGCCTGGTGACAGTATTCCTGTCTTTCATGAATACGTTTCTAGCAGTTGACTTGTAGTGCTTAGCACATTTCCCCCCTTCGATAAAACTTTATATGCAGTTAAAAATGCCTCCCCTCATTAAACTTGATCCATAAGGTATAACATGTTGCTTGTTGGTGCAGGCCCAGTACGAAATGCATGTTGCCGAAATGGAGGCGCTCAGGGCTGGAATGCCTCCAGTGTATGTAAATCACAGTAATGTTGGTGGGTCAACCATTAGGGATATCCATATGGAGAATTTCAGTGTGACTGTTGGTGGCCGTGATCTTATTCAAGATCAGACTCTAACACTTGCTTTTGGAAGGCACTATGGTGAGTTACAACTTAGATTTCTACATGTATAAAACTCTCCCACCTATTTGAGGATACTCTCTATGGGTAGAGATTGTGGATGGCCATGTCCTACCTTCTCAGGATGATCTCATTTAGTGATGCAAGTGGGTCACCATTAGGGTACACTTTACCCTCTTTAGTTCCAAAAAATGAACTAACTTTTCCAAAATGATGATGTCATTGCAGAAGTTAGTCCATTTTGTTAAACTAAATAGGGTAGAGGGTACCCTAATATTGACCCACTTGCATAACTAATCTCGTTACTTCTTCTGTTGATGGATAACTATGTGATGTGTAGTAGCTCTCTTGGAATAGCCTTCGAACAAGGGAACACAAATTTTTAAGTATACTTCTTGGAATAGCCTTTGAATAAGGGAACACAAATTTTGAAGTATCATTTCTTGGGAGAGCATCCAAGCACCCTCCACCCCTTGAAATTTACTGTATCATTAACTATTCCTTTTTTGACAACCATTTCAGGTCTCATTGGAAGAAATGGTACTGGAAAGACATCTCTTCTCAGAGCTATGGCGCAACATGCAATTGACGGAATTCCTAAGAACTGCCAAATATTGCACGTTGAGCAAGAGGTCACGGGTGATGACACAACAGCTTTGCAGTGTGTGCTGAATGCCGATGTTGAACGGGTTCAACTTATGCAAGAAGAGGCCCGTTTGGGTCAACAGCTGGTTAAGTACTGCTGAATTAGCTTTCTACATGCCTTTCTTGGTTGATGTGTTCTTTTATCTTGGTAACTTTCCCCTTCATTTCAAATTTTTTATATTTGCTTATACTCAGCTACTTTTTTGCAGAAAGATCTGGAATATGAGACAGAGTCCAACCAGAGCCTGGACAAGAGCAAGGATAATCTTGACAAAGATGCTATTGGCAAGAGGCTTGAGGAGATATATAAGCGACTTGAGTACATTGATGCAGATGCAGCAGAGGCTCGTGCGGCATCAATTCTGGCGGTATGTTTCTTTGTTGACATCCATTTTGTGGTGATTTATTGTTGTTTGTCTCATTTGCACAACTTATATTATTCGTATACTGTTGCTGTCATTTCTATTGCAGTAGCTAGTAGTTAACTTAATTTAAACAGGTATAGTTCTCACATACTAACATTGAATTGTTCTGATTGGTTGGAATCTTTACAGGGTCTTAGTTTCACTCCAGAAATGCAACTTAAAAATACAAAAGCATTTTCTGGTGGATGGCGCATGAGGATCGCGCTAGCACGTGCTCTATTCATTGAGCCAGATTTACTGCTGCTTGATGAACCAACAGTGAGTTTGGAATATATCGCTGCTTCTCTTCTCTTGCTGCCACATGCTAACAACCTATCACTTTGCAGAACCATCTTGATCTCCATGCTGTGTTATGGTTAGAAACATATCTCCTGAAGTGGCCAAAGACATTTATTGTTGTGTCACATGCTAGAGAGTTCCTGAATACGGTATGAACACATAGTATCATTATGCAGGAGCTAATATTGTTGTAATTCGTCAACTCATATTTAGTATATTTGCATGTGCACTGTTTTATCTTCGTTTTCTTCTTCTTGTTAATAACTGAAGGAAATCACTTTTAGGTTGTCACCGACATTCTTCATCTACATGGCAAAAAACTGCATGCTTACAAAGGTGACTACGACACATTTGAGAGGACAAGGGAGGAGCACCTCAAGAATCAAATGAAAGCCTTTGAAACAAATGAGAAGGCTAGAGGGCATATGCAGGTTGGTCTCTGCATTTAGCGGGTATCATTAGTCCCTGAAGTCTGTTACAGTAATAACTAAATCTACCATACTGATCTGTTTAGCATAGAAGCCTATTTGATGCTGAACATGTCATGTTTGTCCTGCAACAGAAAAATGCTATTTAAATAATTCAGTACTGTATAACTTTATTAGCTTTAAATGGCAATACCAGTAGAGCTTGTGCAAGTCTGGCCATTTTCTGCTTGCATTGTTTAAGCTTCAGCATGATACCAAATTAAGATTTGAACTATCTAATTTTTTGCTCAAAGGTGGAAGCAAAATTGCAGTAGCTTGGAAGCTTAAACATATTCTGTACAGCTATATATTTTTGGGAAGGTCAATGATGATGTTTGTTGAACTGTTTTGTATGTAGGCATTCATTGACAAGTTCCGGTACAATGCAAAGCGAGCATCACTTGTTCAATCGAGAATTAAGGTACATTTTATACTCCTGTTTCCACGACTTTCATCTAGAATTCTAGATATCCATGGATTTAAACACTCTTATTTCATTATTTCACTAAAAGATGATCTCCAAATAATATTTTTTGCATGTTCGTGTCAATTCCGATGTTTGTCCTAATTTTTGTATCTGCATTATCCCAGGCATTGGAGCGAATGGAACATGTGGATGCAGTTGTTAGTGACCCAGAGTATGTGGCCTCCCTAAATCTTTTTATTTGGTCTTTTATCTACAGTTGACTTAGCACTTGCTCAAATAATCCTTTGCAGCTATAAATTCGAATTTCCAACCCCAGAGGACCGCCCTGGACCACCAATCATTAGCTTCAGGTTTCATTGCTGACCCTTGTATTTCACCATCTATGGAAGCTCGTTGTGCTCTTTGAATACCTTTTGTTTGTAACCCACTCTTCCATTTACTGTCAAGGCATAACAGCTAGTTGTATACACTCTCCTTGAGATATCTATGTCGAGTAGGCACGTGTTTGTGTTAATCTTGTCAGGTGAAATATAATACTTTTGATTTGTGCAGTGATGCATCATTTGGTTATCCTGGAGGGCCTATTTTGTTTAAAAACTTGAATTTTGGTATTGACCTCGACAGCCGTATAGCAAGTATGGTATCTTTGTTCCGCTCATCTTTCGTTGACTAAACAGTAATATCTAGCTTCTGCCGTGGTTGTTCTCCCATTTCTCTCACATTTTATTTATTGTTTCAGTGGTTGGTTCAAATGGCATTGGCAAGTCCACTATACTAAAGTTAATTTCTGGAGACCTGCAACCAACTTCGGGAACAGTGTTTCGCTCGCCCAAGGTGCTTTATTCTCTTACAGCTGTCATCTTGATGTTTTACCGCTATAACCTTACCCATATCAAGTTAACTTGTTCTGCATGATTTTACTGCTTTCTCGTGCATCTTGCTTCCCTTGTCATTCACTCATTTGTCAAGGTGTTGTGCTGTTTGTGTCCATGCCATTGTGGAACCAAAAAGAACACTCTATACCATGTGCATGAGAACTTCACTTTTAGAATGCAACCACTTACCGTTGTTTATTGCTGCAAGGCGAAATCTGCAGCACCCTGTATATTGTTTGTTGATTTTTTTTATTGTTATTTCAACAGGTCAGGATGGCTGTATTCAGTCAACATCATGTTGATGGACTTGATTTAACGGTGAATCCCCTTTTGTACATGATGAGATGTTTTCCGGTAAGCTCGAACACATTATATTTTGTTTGTGGGGATGAAATGCGAGCATGAAGTTCGCTTGGTGGTAGTTAATACATACGTATTCTCATGCTCTGTTTGGTATTTTAGTTAAATATAAATGTTAGCTCCAATATTGAAAAAGTGGGTCTGTTTGGAATGCAACTCAAATACGAATTTTAGCTCTAATATGGAAAAAATGCATTGTGCTCTGTTTTGGTATTCAACTGAAATATACTCTTCAGCTCTACTAGAAAAAATTTACCCCCTCCGCCTTGAATTAGTTGTCAGAGATTTGTCTAGATTCGTATGTATCTAGATACATTTGAGTTTATAGATACATGCGAATCTACACAAATCTGCGACATCTAATTCGGGACAGAGGGAGTATTATGCTCTGTTTGTTTAACTTAAATATAAATTTCAGCTCTTATATGGGAAAAATGCACTATGCTCTGCAGGGTGTACCTGAACAGAAACTGAGGTCACATTTGGGTTCCTTTGGTGTCTCCGGAAACCTTGCCCTCCAATCTATGTACACTTTATCAGGTAATATAACACAGTAGTTCATTAGATTGATTTAGCGGATAGTTAACTTGCAGTTACAACAATTCTAAACTTTCCTCTTCAAGTTGTGTTGCGTTCACCCAAGGGTTCATTACTTGTATAGTTTTAATTTTATAGATCCTAATCAAAGCATGCCCCATTGCAGGTGGTCAGAAAAGTAGAGTTGCGTTTGCTAAAATCACCTTCAAGAAGCCACACATTATTCTCCTTGACGAGCCTTCTAATCATCTTGTAACCCTTGCTCACTCCCTCTCCCACTTTGATCATTTGTACAAGCAAGGTTGAGAAACCATGGTAAGTGGCAAATTCTAACATGGTGAACTTGTCTCTGTCGCAGGATCTTGACGCGGTGGAGGCGCTGATCCAGGGTTTGCTCATATTCCAGGGAGGAGTGCTGATGGTAAGAACACATCCCCTCTGGGTTGCATGTCTTCTTTTTTGTGTTAAGGTTGCATCGTTCTAACCCTAATATTTTACTCTTGCAGGTGAGTCACGATGAGCATCTGATCACGGGGAGCGTTGACGAGCTCTGGGCGGTGACGGATGGCAAGGTCGCTCCGTTCGAAGGCACGTTCAAGGATTACAAGAAGATGCTCACGGCGTAAGCCTGAAAAAGGATTATGAACCCAAGACCTACAGTAAAAAGACCAAAAGCTATATATGCATCATATGTACTCTGCCTATATAGTGTTACTGATGTATGTAACCACCGTCACCATATGCTTGTCACCTTCCTGAGCTTTGAGCAAAAAGACGTTACTAGAATTTTGGTTGTCCCAACATGAGATTTTGTATCAACGTACAGTTTGGGCACATCCCTCAGCGTACTTTGGAACTGCTCTCATGCTGCATTACAGGCTACTGCATTTATGCCTAATGTAGATCTGCTCGCTTCATGCTTGAATATCTGGTACATGAGTGGTATTTTTCTGTTTATAGCTCTTGGTGACAGGCAGCTGTTCCTTGCTGCCTGTATACGAGATATCAAGGGTAAATATAGTACACATTTCTGTCGTCTAGGGATGTAGACGGCCGTCTGTTTAGACACCTTGACCTGTCCGCTAATCTTCAATCCTGCCATATTCGAAACATTAACTGACCAATGTCTACTAATCCGTATTCTTAGGCGGACGTCCGTCTTGTCTGCTGGACGGACGGACAACATCCCTAACTGTCATCACGGCTTCCTCAGAATGCGGCATTGGCTGTTTGATTTGCTAAGCACTCATCAAATCCTTAGGGATCAGCCATTGCAATTTTCTGTCGGTCTGACTGTGCATGCAAGTTCTGTCTCAACCATTGTTTGCTTCAAGATGCATGTGAAAGTAATTCCTCATGAGTTACGCTTTGGAGTTGTGATGAGTGATCATTGAGGTGGCTTTATTTTGTGGCTGGGGAAGAGCTTTGGGTATTGGAGAAGCCACCATAGAATAGATCCATGAGCTTCTCAAGCACTTCTTCAAATTACTTTGTGATTGTTTGTCCCTCATTTGGTGCCTGTGTCTTGGAGCAAGATTGTTTTCGACATCAGGGCGTTTGCAGCTTTGTTCGGCGGTTTCCAGGGATGTGTGTACGTGTGGTTCTGCAATCTAGTCGGATCGGAGAGGACTTGTGGAAGTGTTTTGATTGAGACAATTCGTCAGCAACTTTGGGTATGTTGTGATGAGCATTCCCAAGTTTCAATTGAGGTGTAGTTACGGTGCTCCTTCTATGTCAGCAATAGTTTAATTATTTACTTACGATCCCATCTTTGATGGAATAAGGGTGGACTGATGAAAGTAATAAGTACTCCAAAAGTTAAACCTTTTTCTCCAATGGAGAACAACATTAACTATGAATCCCTAAGCGTGCAACTAGTGCATAATCTTTGAGGCCTTGGGAAATTAAAGTGAAGTTATATTCAGACCGAAGAAACCCAGCAAAGAAAAGAAAATATTCAGAGTAGCCAGTATATTGTCCTATAGTATAAGAGTTACTAGAAGTGCACGTCGCATGCATTATTGGCATTGGCCAGACCGTTGTCCCCGACGAGCCTCGATATGCACGACACCAGCATTCTGTCGTCATCGCCATCCCGTCCGGTGGCGGTGGGGGACGGCATCCAGAACGTCACGTCGAACTTCTGGACCCGACGCCGCACGTCCGCGACCATGCCACCCACCACGGACTCCGGCAAGCCACTCACGTTGCTCGCCGACATCTCCATCACCAGCGTCCGCACCGTCCCCGTCTCCCGCGGGACGGCGCAGGCCTCCCAACTGCCGATATTCCCGTACGCGAGCTGGACGCCGTGATAGGCCACCCCGACGGTCGTGTTCTGCTCGATGCACGCGCGGCGGCGCCACAGCCAGCTCCGGGACTGCACCCCGAGAGCTAGGGTGAAGTTCACCGGCTGCCGCCCCGAGTAGTCGACGCCGATGCCGGAGACGGAGACGACGGAGGCGTAGTAGTGCGGTGGCGTCGGGTGAGCCAACTGGACCACGAGCACGGTGAGTAGGGCCATGGCAGCGACAGCGGCCACGATCGCCACGGCCCAGACGTAGGCGCGTCCGTCGCCCTGCGCCATTGGTTGCTGATTCTGGAGCTTGGGTTCTTTCTCGGTTCTAGATTGCTTTGCTTTGCTGCAAGAAAGCATAAATATCGATGGAAGAGGGCCTCCTGGATCGAGTCGTATATATGGATCGATTCCCAAAAACACTTACCATATTTAATTTGGCTGAAATTCTCACAAGGAAACTGACGATTCCATATACGATTTGATCATTCCATACTTGAAAGCTGACGTTTTTTATTTGGTCACTTTTTATTTTAAAAGTTGCCAAGCAAATACATTTTCAATTTTCTGAAGAAGTATAAATCAAACCGATGCTTACACCGATTTCCTTTCCTTTCATGCTGGCCGCCGCCGATGCCCGCAAGGAAAGTTTATAGGTCGGTCTCGACTCAGCGAGTTGGAATCAAATATAAACATGTCTTCCCTTATTTCTGTTCTGTCGGCAAACTATTTAGTTTCTGATCATGTCTGGTGAGGATGAGTTTAGACTCAAGGAGAGTCACATGAGTATACCTTTTTTTTTTGCGAATAAGACTCTGGCATTAAAAGAAACATCGAACAGTACAAAGCAGTTCAATAAAAACGAAAATTAAATCAAAATCGTTGAGAAGCCCTTCATCTTCAACCTCCAAGACCGTGTCGACGGTGCGTCACCGCTGCCGCTCCTCCCTGAGTCGGCATGACGTTATTAATTGCGGACAGGAAGTTGCCGAACGGGTCAAAGAGACCAGATCCATCATGCAGACAAAGAAGAAGGATGAACTGTCGATGAAGCTATCTAAATTCATAAGCCCCATTGTTGGTGTATCTTGATTGTGTTCTAATATGATGATGAAAAATAATAAAAAGACATATGACATAATAGTAATTTACAAGACGAACTGAATCGATAAATCGAAATATTTAACGTATGTCTGTATATTACTTGGATTTACTCAACCTAAAAACATTACTACTTGCATCATGTTAATTTCCTAGCTAGGGGGAAACGTCGGCTCTTGATTGGGGGCATCACACCATATTGTGTCCTGGGTGCCAACTCGCTTGCGCCCACACCCCGACACCCAGTTTTCCGAGCCTACCGGTAGGTGCAGCGTGACATCAAACACCGGCACCCCCTCCCGCTTCATGTCCGCCACCATGCTATCCATCAGTTGTCCGACTGGTATCCCGGTAGCCCTCGCCACAACGCGATGCTCAGCGTTCATTCTCGGTCTGACGCAGAGCCGGTCCACCTCTTTCTCACTAATGGCGAGCTGGACACCACGGTAGGAGACCTCGACGTACATGCCAGGTTCGATGCACGCCTTGGCCCTGTAGCTCCATGAGCCGACGCCGATGGTGAGGTTGAACGAGAGGCCCTTGGTGGGGTTGAGATTATCGGAGATGGAATCTATAGCGACATAGTAATGTGTATCGTCCCGAAAGAGCTCGACGGGAAGTAATGTGCACGCGGTGATGACGGCGCCCATGATCCAGAGGATGCACAGGAACTGGCAATAATCTCCGCCGGCGGCCTTGTTCTTATTGTCCCGTATCTCCTTATTATGTCCATGGGGTGGCTGCATCTCCACGTCCTCCATCCCTGCTGGCCGGCTGCCGATTTGCTATAATTAGATCCGTTCTCGCTGGTATGTTTGGAATATGGAAGCAGAAGTGGTAGATCTCGGTTTGATAGATGCGTACGTGTGGGGATCAGGATCAGGATCCGATCAGCAGACGTATAAGCTTCCCGTTCGAGATATTTGTAACTGATGACCGGATAAACAGATGAGTTTGTTATCACGTAGGTATAGGTACTCTGCCCCCCCCCCCCCCCCAAAATCTAAGGAGAAAATATGCTCTCCCTAGTCCCCCAGAACACACGGAAAAATAAGTTGCCACGGATTCTTTTAATTTTTCCATGACATTTTAATTTTTTGTACTCCCTCCGGCTTATATTAGTTGACTCAGATTTATCTAGATATGGATGTCAATTCCTCTTAATAAGATTATCTTTTGTAAGAATTACCCCTTTACGTAGATACCAAGCAAATATCTTAGTTTTTAAGGGTATTTTTTTCCCAAATTGTGCTATTATCATCGACCGGAATATTATGTTGAATCAAGGCTCTATACATTGAGTCCATAGATAATTTACCGCTCTCGTGTAATTTCCATCTAAAGTCATCTACACCGTCAGATAGTTGAATCGTGAATAATCGTAATAATAGATTGTTCTATAATACTAGTTTAGGACCAATGAGACTTCTTCTGAAAGATATAATAGGAGGAGTAGTTTCCTGGTGGCCTTTGCCGTGTGTGATTGCCCACACAAGAACGTGTTTCCCGTAATGTATCAAGA
Source organism: Avena insularis (assembly GCA_023614405.1). NCBI lineage: Eukaryota > Viridiplantae > Streptophyta > Magnoliopsida > Poales > Poaceae > Avena > Avena insularis. The sequence goes on along the minus strand of JAJUPC010000640.1, from coordinate 97,153 downwards.
CATGTCCTTTTTTTTTCTGTTCTAATATGATGATAAAAAATAATAAAAATGTATATGGCATAATAGTAATTTAAAAGACGAACCGATAAATATTTGACGTATGCCTATATATTACTTGGATTTACTCTACCTAGAAACATTACTCGCATCAAGTTAATTTCCTAGCTAGGGAAACGTGGGCTCTTGATTGGGGGTATCACACCATGTGTCCTCGGTACCGACTCGCTTGCGCCCACACCCCGATACCCAGTTTTCCGAGCCTACGGGTAGGTGCAGCGTGACGTCAAACGCCGGCACCCCCTCCTGCTTCATGTCCGCCACGAGGCTATCCATCAGGTGTTCGACAGGCAGCCGGTAGTCCTCGCCACAACGTGCCACTCAGCGTTCATTCTCGGTCTGACGCAGAGCCGGTCCACCTCTGCCTCACTTGTGGCGAGCTGGACACCATGGCAGGAGACCTCGACGTACATGCCAGGTTCGATGCACTCCTTGGCCCCGTAGCTCCATGAGCCGACGCGTAGGCCCAGATAGGCCCGCCGATTGTCGTTGGCGTAGATAATGCCCTCGGCGTAGAACGACACATGGCCCAGGTGACCGGCCCGTCTGACGGCCGCGCGACGGTTTTAGGGAACGGGCTGTGTGCCGATGGTATTGCCACCAGCCTAGCTCTCCAAAAAAATTCGTTTTCCTTTTTTGTTCAACAAATCAAGTTTATATAGTTGATTTATTTATTTCCCTCTATAATTTTAATGCTGATATAATTTATAAATAAATTGGAGATTGTACCTCCAAATTTCGGTATCCCGCCACCCGCATGGAATAACGACGCGAATCTTTCGGAACCCGATGCTAAAACATAAATGTAAAATAAAAACAACAAAAATACTAGTATAGTATATAACTAAAAAATAAATATTAAATGTATATCTCAATTTGTACGGACACCGAGGCACCGAAGTCCCTCTTGTGGGGAAACCCTAAAAACCCCTCTTTTGGAGACCTTGAGGTATCAAGCCCCTCTTTTGGGGAAACCCTAGACCGTGCGTCCTGCGTCGTATGCCCGTAGACACGCAATATAAGGGGGTATAAAAGTGGAACCTGATACATTGCAAATGTATCTATAATTTTTGATGTTCCATGCTTGGTTTTATCTACTTTCTTGTGTTTTGTCCATACTTTGGAGTACTTTTCATATGATTTCTTGGACTAACCTATTAACAAGAGCCACAGTGCCACCTGCCTATTTTCTGCTATTTTTGGTTCCAGGAAAGTCAGAAAATGAATATTCTCGGAATTGGACGGGACAAAAGCCAAAGTCACTATTTTACCGAGGGGAACACGGAGCCAGAATACGAGACGGAGGAGGGCCAGGGCCTGGCCACACCATATGGTGGCGCGGGTGACCCCTGGCCGCGCCACCAGGTGGTGTGGGCCCCTCTGGCCTCCATCGATCTTGCATCTTCGCCTATAAGATGCCTCCCGATGCGAAAACCCTAAATCGTCCAGCCTCCAGCCACGAAAAGTTCCGTAGTACCGCCGCCACCGAAGGGGAGATTCAGGGGACATAAAATCTCTGTTCCGGCACCCTGCCGGGACGGGGAAGTGCCCCCGGAGCCATCTCCATCGATCTCCACCACCATCTCCATCGCCGTTGCTGATTCCCATGATGATGAGGGGGTAGTTCTTCCTCGAGGCTAAGGGTTCTACCGGTAGCTATGTGTTCATCTCTCTCTCTATGCATGATCTTATTGAGATCATGAGCTTGTAATCTATAGATCTACCTTGCTACTCAAGTGCTTTAATAGATCTCTGCTCTCCCCATGTGTGTGAAGTTGACAGTGTACACATCATTGTGGCACTTAGGCTAGAGATTACAAATACTTGTTATGAGTTATATTTGGAGTTGGATGTCTCTATGAAATTGTGGTGTTTGTTGGAACCATCTAGAGCTCAAGGTGATAGTGTAGGGTTATCTAGATGGGAAAGGCTTACTTGGAGGTGTGCTGTTATAGCCCTACCATGGATTAGAGTGTCCAACCGGAGAGTAGTTAAAAGTAGTATCATAAAGAGAAGATATTTATATGAGAGTGTTCACTAGTGAAAGTATGATCCCTAGGCCTTGTTTCTAAGCATTGAAACACCGTTTGCAATTAGATCTGTTACATGTTTGCTTGCTTCTATCTTTATTGCAGTTTGCCTTTAGTCTCTTCCACGCCACCAAGCTATTTTCTGGCACCGTTACCACTTATAATTATCCATACCACTTGTATTTCACTATCTCTTCGCCGAACTAGTGCACCTATACACCTGACAAGTGTATTGGGTGTGTTGGGGACACACGAGACTTCTTGTATCTTGATTGCAGGGTTGCTTGAAAGGGGATACCTTTGACCACTTCCTCCCTGAGTTCGATAAATCTTGGGTGATCCATTTAAGGGAAAACTTGCTGCTATTCTACAAACCTCTACACTTGGAGGCCCAACAACTGTCTACAAGAATAGAAGTGCGTAGACATCAAGCTCTTTTTTGGCGCCGTTGCCGGGGAGGTAAGGTAAAAGGTACTCACATCCTCCGATGTGAGTGCTCGAAGCTATTTCCTTTAGATTCTGCAATTTTGTCTTTTTGTTTCTTGTTTTCACTAGTTAGGCTTAATGGAAAACAAAAAAAAATTAGAGAGTTTTATAGTATTTATCTTGAGTTAGGACATGAAGTGTTTGAAGAGAAAATTAAAAAACCTATGGAACTTTATTTGCATGCTGATGGCTCAGTGTTGATGTAGAGCTCGTTGGGAACCCCAAGAGGAAGGTATGATGAGCACAACAGCAAGTTTCCCTCAGTTATGAAACCAAGGTTTAATCGAACCAGTAGGAGCAAGGAAACACCCCAAAGGTGTTGCTAGCTGAGCCTTGGCAGGGCGCACTACCGGTGCTAGTAGCAACGTGGAGACCTGCACAACACAACCACAGAACTCTGTCCCCAACTTGCGATGAGGTTGTCAATCTCACCGTGTTTTGCTGAAAATAAAGGATTAAACGTATCGAATGGAAAGAAGTAATAGTTTGCAGAAAGTAAACACAAAGTAGTAAACAGTTTATGGATTGTATGTAAAGAAAAGGACCGGGATCCATAGTTCACTAGAGGTGGCTCTCCTTAAGATAGATAACATGCCGAGTGAACAAATTACAGCGGGGCAATTGACAAACATCGAGAAAGCAATACATGCATATACTAATCATCTTGACTCCTTTGGAACTTGATTGGGCATTACAACATTATACATAGACCGCCATTCAACTGCATCTATGACTAATAATCCACCTTTAGGTTATCATCCGAACCCCCTCCAGTATTAAGTTGCAAGCAACAGATTATTGCTTTACGAATTGCGTGTAATGTAAACAATACGATTGTTCTATGAACAAAGGATTGTTGTTTTCTCCCTAGTAGCAACAGCACATCTAGTATCTTAGAGATTTCTGTCACTTCCCCAGATTACCAGAGGCATGAACCCACTATCGAGCATAAATACTAACTCTTGGAGTTGCTAGCATCTACTTGGCCAAGATAGCTACTAACAACGGAAAGCATGCAAGATCACAAATAACAAAGACATGATAGAATCAATAATCAATCTGAAATAACATCTCAATATCCATCGGATCCCCGCAAACACAACATGTATGCTTACAAATAGATGATCTTGATCATGAACGGAGCTCACAAGATCTAGACATGAAAGCACAAAGGAGGAGAACCAGCCATCTAGCTACTACATGGATCCGTAGTCTAAGGATGAACTACTCACGCATCACACCGGAGGCTTGCATGGTGATGAAGAAGGCCTCGGGGTGAATTCCCTCTCCAGGGGTGCCGGAAGAGCTTGAGATCCCTCGATCTAGGGATGGAGATGACATGACTGAACTCTTTCGTGGATTTTTGATCAGGTACTTAGGGTTTTCATTCGAGGGCATCTTATAGGCGGAAGGAGGCCGAGGGTGCGGAGGCGCCACACCACCCCGGCATGGGCTAGGCTGGGCAGCGTCCGGTGGTGTGGTGCCCCGCCCCTCTCCTCGTAATCGGCATGATGACTTCGAGAAAAATAGGCAATTTGGCTTTTGTCCCATCAAATTCAGAGAATATTCATTTCGACTTTCCTGGAACCAAAAACAGCAGAAAAGCAATGTGCCTTGTTAATAGGTTAGTCTAAGAAATCATATGAAAACTACTCCAAAGTGTGGACAAAACACAAGAAAGTGGACAAAATCAAGCATGGAACATCAAAAATTATAGATACATTTGCAATGTATCAACATCCCCAAGCTTAACTCACCGCCCCTCGAGTAGGTAAGTGATAAAAAGAAAGAATAATTTTTAAGGTGACATGCACCATCAAAGACTTGATCAAAGTATTTGTAAAACATTCAAAGCTGGGATCATAGTACTTCAATCATAACATGAAAGACAAAGTTCTAGCAATAAGACAAAGAAACTATGATGCAACATGAAAAGGCACAAACAAAAGATTCATGAATAACAATGCTTTGCAAGATGTTTGTTTGTTTCACATAAAGAAAACATAGCATAATAGTATTCAGCTTGTCCCTCATAGAGTAGCAAATATAAATGCATAGGACACCTTCAAAGTTCATAAGAGTGACTAGATACAAATAGTTTAAAACAAGCAATATCAAGTTATGCATCAATCAACTAGTCTTGGGACAATGCACATAGAACTAAGAATGGCCACTATGCTATCAAAGTAGGTGCATAAAGGTAGAAGGTGGAGACTGATGACCCACAAGTATAGGGGGTGTATCGCAGTATTTTCGAGGGAAGTGAAACCCAATTTATTGATTCGACACAAGGGGAGCCAAAGAATACTTATCAGCCTTAACGACCGAGTTGTTAATTCAGCTGTACCTGGAAACAATCTTGCTCACAGCAGTTTATCAGTAGCAACAGTTTTGTAGAAGGAATAGTAAAAATGTGATGGCAACAAAACAAAACGGTAGTAACAAAAGCGAGAATTGGGATTCGAGTGCGGTAGGCATAGGGATGGATGGACGGGCGTTGCATGGACAAGACAATTCACATAGCAATTAGAACAAAGGGCAATTGCAGATAAATAAGATAAAGCATCCAAGTACTAGATAATCCTAGGCATGTGTTCCATATATAGTCATACGTGCTCGCAATGAGAACTTGCACAACATCTTTTGTCCTGCCAGCCCGTTTGCAGCGGGGCCTCTAGGGAGCTACTGGCAATTAAGGTGCTCCTTTTAATAAAGCACCGGAGCAAAGCATTAACACTCCATGAACACACATGATCCTCACATCAAAGCCTTTCCCTTCCGGCTACCCTGATTTCTGTCACTTCGGGACCATAGGTTCCGGACAACGACGTGTGTAAACAACTTGTAGATAAGACCCAAAACAATACTATCATGATGAATCAATAATAAGTTCAGATCTGATATCATGGCACTCGGGCCCTAGTGACAAGCATTAAGCACAACAAAGTTGCAACAAAGTCATAAAGCACTAATAGAGATACTAGGCACTATGCCCTAACAATCTGATGCCATTACATGAACGATCTCATCCAATCCCTACCATCCCCATAGCCTACAGCGGGGGATTACTCACTCATAGATGGAGGAAACATGGATGGTCGATGAAGATGATGGTGGAGATCGATGGAGATGGCTCCGGGGGCACTTCCCCGTCCCGGCAGGGTGCCGGAACAGAGACTTTCTGTCCCCCGAATCTCCCCTTCGGTGGCGGCGGTGCAACAGAACTTTTCGTGGAAAAACGTTGAACCCCCTGGAGTTTTTAGGTCAGAAGGCTTCTTATAGGCGAAGAGGGAGACCAAGGGGGTGCCTGGGGACACCACACCAGGCCCTGGCGCAGCCAGGCCTAGCCCGCGCCTAGGTGGGTGTGGCCAACCCCTGGCCCTCCTCCGTCTCGTATTCTGGCTCCGTGAGTCTTCTAGAAAAATAGGCACTTTGGCTTTTGTCCCGTCCAATTATGAGAATATTCATTTTCTGACTTTCCTGGAACCAAAAACAGCGAAAAAGCAGGCACTTGTGGCTCTTGTTAATAGGTTAGTCCAAGAAATCATATGAAAAGTACTCCAAAGTGTGGACAAAACACAAGAAAGTGGATAAAACCAAGCATGGAGCATCAAAAATTATAGATACATTTGCAATGTATCAGAGACTCAATATAATGGTGGAAGAAAGGCCTTCATAAAAGAAAGTAGGGATTCAAGTCTCATAAAGAGCTTACAAAAATTATGGTACTTATAGCTTTTAGCTCTCATTGCCCCTATTATAAGCATCTTGAAGTGATTAAGGTTAAAGTGAACAAACTATGGTGTACATGCTTGACGAAGTATAAGTTAGGAATCTCATGTCCCTTGTATACGAGGGCCGCTCCTCATGATACTCAAGTTTAGTCACCGGTAAGTTCTTGTCATTGTAAGTACATGTGTATCATAGAGAACCGCCAACGGGATACCCCTTGCCCATGATACGGAAGAATCCCCATATCAAAATGACAAGGCAAGTAGACAACTAGCATCTCAACAATCTTCTTATTTACCATGGGAATATGGTGCTTTTTTCTCTCTTTCCTCTTTTCATAATATCTTTTTTTCTTTTTTTTTCTTTTTTCTCAATATAGGACACTTTTTTTATAAGAAGAATGCTTCATAGACAGCTCATTATTGTTACGCTGCAGGTTTCCACCATGTCAGCATGGATTAGACCAGCGGCCCAAGCGTTTCTCTAACACATATACATAACTACATGGACTTACAAGCTCCCCTTTCATTTCACACCGACGACATCCATATACAAAAGAGCCTGATATCAACTAGGTACAAGTACCAAGTGCAATGTTGAAAGCGTTCCCCATGACAGCATGGTTCTGCTAATTCCCAACAAATAAGTGCAAGCATATACAACATAGACGACACAATGGTTAAAGTTTATTAAGGGCAAGAAAAGTAAAGTGTGCCATTAAGTTCGTGAGAGATTTAATCACTAGTTTTCTCATAACAAGTTTAATTCAGAAGGTAGATAAAACCATGAATATACTTGGAATAGCTTAAGCTAGTAGGTAGGTATGGTGGACTCTTTGGAATAACTTGGTTTAGGGAGTTGGATGCATGAGTGGAACTCATACTTAGTTGTGGAGGCTAGCAAAAGACTGGGAGCGACAAACTAAGAGAGCAATAATGGCCATAATCATGCAGAGCGACAAAACATCATTGATCAAAGCATAAAGGATACTACAAGTTGAAAACTAAAGGATCATAAAGGCTATGGTGACTTGAGATAGTCATAACATGGTGTGAGCATGTGCCAAGTCAACCCAAATAAAGCATCAAAGGAGAATACCACAATACTATGCTTTAATATGCTAAAACAACGCATGATTCATCCAAAGCACATTAAGCAATCTCAATTGTTTATAACAAGTCATGCTACAACAAATAATACTAAGCATAAAGCCAAAACAATATCAAGCATGGCATGGCAAAGCATAGGCCATAGTAAAAAACGAGCTCTTTTTACCACATAAGCATGAACTTTCCTACTCTTTTCCAAACAAAACCAAACTATTTGCAAACCAATGTAGGAAATAGGGGGTCCAACCAATTTATTCAGAAAACTAAGCAAACAAAAGCAAACGAAAAAACAAAACAAAAATGAAAAAGAAGACGCTCCAAGAACAACACAACTGTGCATGAAACAATAAAAATGAAGCGTCTGGAAGAAACCTGGGATTTTTATTGATGAAGAGGGGGATGCCTTGGACATCCCCAAGATTTGACGCTTGTACTTCTTGGATATTTCTTGGGGTGACACGCGTGGCATCCCCAAGCTTGAGATTTAGTCCATCCTTCATCTCATTACTCATTCCTTCCATACACCTAAATTTTTTCCTTCATACAAAACTTCACACAATCTTTATTAGCAACATTAGTGCACTCAAGATAAATAAGTCTTAAGGTTCAGTTATAACACCAAATAAACTTCCATTAGAACACTAGCTACTGTAGCACTTACCTCAAAAATCTCAATTCTCCAAAAGAACTCAAAAAGGAACCAACAAGAAGCAGATGCATAAAATAGCAGAAATCTGTCAAAACAGACCAGCAGGTAAATACTAATTTTTTCGAAGACCTTATGTTGCTCAAATCAAAAAGTGTTAAACTAAAGAAAGTTAGATAATAACCTGGGGCAGAAGCACAAAAATTCACGCCTCAAAAAGATGTTCAGAGATTTTACACGAATTTTTACGGTGAAGCACAGAAATCTGTTTCGGGACAGCAACTTTCCCAATCATTACTTCTCTCTCATTAGAGGTTACTCTTGGCACAAAAAGCAAATAAAAAGGATAAGGAACGGTTATTACTGAAGTAATAACTTTCAAGACTCATCTAAAACATTTGGTTTATCTCCTGATGTCTACGCACTTCTATTCTTGTAGGCAGTTGTTGGGCCTCCAAGTGCAGAGGTTTGTAGAACAGCAGCAAGTTTTCCCTTAAATGGATCACCCAAGGTTTATCGAACTTAAGGAGGAAGTGGTCAAAGGTATCCCCTCTCAAGCAACCCTGCAATCAAGATGCAAGAAGTCTCTTGTGTCCCCAACACACCAGATACACTTGTCAGGTGTATAGGTGCACTAGTTCGGCGAAGAGATAGTGAAATACAAGTGGTATGGATAATTATGAATGGTAACAGTGATAGAAAATGGCTTGATGGCATGGAAAAGACTAAAGGCAAACTGAAATAAAGATGGAAGCAAGCAAACATGTAACAGATCTAATTGCAAACGGTGTATCAATGCTTAGAAACAAGGCCTAGGGATCATACTTTCACTAGTGAACACTCTCATATAAATATCTTCTCTTTATGATACTACTCTTAACTACTCTCCGGTTGAACACTCTAATCGATGGTAGGGCTATAACAGCACACGTCAAAATAAGTCTTTCCCATCTAGATAACCCCACACTGTCACCTTGAGCACTAGATGAGTCCAACAAACACCACAATTTCATAGAAACATCCAACTCCAAATATAACTCATAACAAGTATTTGTAATCTCTAGCCTAAGTGCCACCATGGTGTGCACGCTGTCACTTTCACACACATGGGGAGAGCAGAGATCTATTAAAGCACTAGAATAGCAAGGTAGATCTACTTGATTACAATGCTCATGATCACAATATGATCACGCATAGAGAGAGAGATGAACACATAGCTACCGGTAGAACCCTTAGCCTCGAGAGAGAACTACTCCCTCCTCATCATGGGAATCAGCAACGGTGATGGAGATGGTGATGGAGATCGATGGAGATGGCTCCGGGGGCAATTCCCCGTCCCGACAGGGTGCCAGAACAGAGACTTTCTGTCCCCCGAATGTCCCCTTTGGTGGCGGCGATGCTACGGAACTTTTCGTGGATTTCTGATTGACCATCTAGGGTTTCTGCCTCGGGAGGAATATATAGGCGAAGGAGGCAAGGTCGGTGGCCGGCCAGGGGGCCCACACCATGCCCTGGTGCGGCCTAGCGTTGCCCGTGCCAAGTAGGGGTGTGGCCACCCTGTGGCCCCTCTCCGACTCTCCTTCTGGCTCCGTGAGTCTTCCGGGAAAATAGTAACTTTGGCTTTTATCCCGTCCAATTCTGAGAATATTCATTTTCTGACTTTCCTGGAACCAAAAACAGCAGAAAACAGGCAACTGGCATTGTGGCACTTGTTAATAGGTTAGTCCAAGAAAGTGTATAGAAAGTACTCCAAAGTTGGAACAAAACACAAGTAGATAAAACCAAGCATGGAACATCAAAAATTATAGATACATTTGCAATGTATCTAAATCCCCAAGCTTAACTCCTGCTCGTCCTCGAGTAGGTAAGAGATAAAAAGAAAGAATAATTTTTGAGGTGACATGCACCATCATAAACTTGATCAAAGTATTTGTAAAACATTCAAAGCTGGGATCATAGTACTTCAATCATAACATGAAAGACAAAGTTCTAACAATAAGGCAAAGCAACTATGATACAACATTAAAAGGCACAAACAAAAGATTCATGAATAACAATGCTTTGCAAGACGTTTGTTTGTTTCACATAAAGAAAACATAGCATAATAGTATTCAGCTTATCCCTCAATAGAGTAGCAAATATAAATGCATAGGACACCTTCAAAGTTCATAAGAGTGACTAGATACAATAGTTTAAAACAAGCAATATCAAGTATGCATCAATCAACTAGTCTTGGAACAATGCACATAGAACTAAGAATGGCCACTATGCTCTCAAAGTAGGTGCATAAAGGTAGAAGATGGAGACTCAATATAATGGTGGAAGAAAGGCCTTCATAAAAGGAAGCAGGGATTCAAGTCTCATAAAGAGCTTCCAAAAATTATGGCACTTATAGCTTTCAGCTCTCATTGCCCCTATCATAAGCATCTTGAAGTGATTAAGGTTAAAGTTAACAAACTATGGTGTACATGCTTGACGAAGTATAAGTTAGAAATCTCATGTCCCTTGTATACGAGGGCCGCTCCTCATGCTACTCAAGTTTATTCACTGGTAAGTTCTTGTCATCGTAAGTACATGCGTATCATAGAGAACCGCCAACAGGGTACCCCTTGCCCGATGATACGGAAGAATCCCCGTATCAAAATGACAAGGCAAGTAGACAACAAGCATCTCAACAATCTTCTTATTTACCATGGGAACATGGTGTTTTTTTCTCTGTTTCCTCTTTTCATAATCTCTTTTTTTATTTTTCTATTTTTTTTCTCAATATAGGACTCTTTTTGTTTATAAGAAGAATGCTTCATAGACAGCTCATTATGGTTACGCTGCAGGTTTCCACCATGTCAGCATGGATTAGACCAGCGGCCCAGGCGTTTCTCTAACACATATACATAACTCCATGGACTTACAAGCTCCCCTTTCATTTCACACCGACGACATCCATAGACAAAAGAGCATGATATCAACTAGGTACTAGTACCCATGCAATGTTGAAAGCGTTCCCCATGATAGCATGGTTCTGCTAATTCCCAACAAATAAGTGCAAGCATATACAATATAGACGACACAATGGTTCAAGTTTATTAAGGGCAATAAAAGTAAAGTGTGCCATCAAGTTCGTGAGAGCTTTAATCACTAGTTTTCTCATAACAAGTTTAATTTGGAAGGTAAACAAAAGCATGAATATACTTGGAATAGCATAAGCTAGTAGGTAGGTATGGTGGACTCTTTGGAATAACTTGGTTTAAGGAGTGTATGCATGAGTGGAACTCATACTTGGTTGTGGAGGCTAGCAAAAGACTGGGAGCGACAGACTAAGAGAGCAATAATGGCCATAATCATGCAGAGTGACAAAACATCATTGATCAAAGCATAAAGTGATACTACAAGTTGAAAACTAAAGGATCATAAAGGCTATGGTGACTCGAGATAGTCATAACATGGTGTGAGCATGTGCCAAGTCAACCCAAATAAAGCATCAAAGGAGAATACCACTATACTATGCTTTAATATGCTAAAACAACGCATGATTCATCCAAGGCACATTAAGCAATCTAAATTGTTTATAACAAGACATGCTACAGCAAAAAATACTAAGCATAAAGCCAAAACAATATCAATCATGGCATGACAGAGCATAGGCCACAGTCAAAAACAAGCTCCTTTTACCACATAAGCATGAACTTTCCTACTCTTTTTCAATCCAAACCAAACTATTTGCAAACCAATGTATGAAAGAGGGGGTCCAACCAATTTATTCAGAAAACTAAGAAAACAAAGCAAACGAAAAACCAAAACAAAAACGAAAAAGAAGACGCTCCAAGAACAACACAACTGTGCATGAAACAATAAAAATGAAGTGTTTGGAAGAAACCTGGGATTTTTATTGATGAAGAAGGGGATGCCTTGGGTATCCCCAAGTATTGATGCTTGTACTTCTGGGATATTTCTTGTGGTGACATGCGTGGCATCCCCAACCTTGAGCTTTAGTCCATCCTTCATCTCATTACTCATTCCTTCCATACACCTGAAAATTTTCCTTCATACAAAACTTCACACAATATTTATTAGCAACATTAGTGCACTCAAGATAAATAAGTATTAAGGTTAAGTTCTAACACCAATACACTTCCATTAGAACACTAGCTACTGAAGCACTTCCCTCAAAAAGCTCAATTCCCCAAAAGAACTCAAAAAGGAACCAACCAGAAGCAAATGCAGAAAATGGCAGAAATCTGTCAAAACAGACCAGCAGGTAAAGACGAATTTTTTCGAAGACCTTCTGTTGCTCAAGTCAAAAAGTGATGAACTAACGAAAGTTAGATAATAACCTGGGGCAGAAGCACAAAAATTAACGCCTCAAAAAGACGTTCAGGGATTTTACACGAATTTTTATGGTGAAGCACAAAAATCTGTTTTGGGACAGCAACTTTCCCAAGCATTACTTCTCTCTCATTAGAGGTTACTCTTGGCACAAAAAGCAAATAAAAAGTATAATATTGGTTATTACTGAAGTAATAACTTCCAAGACTCATCTAAAACTTTTGGTTTATCTCACAATAAGTACTTTTCTTTAACGCCTTTAAGTTAGGCATGATAGTTTGAGAAGATGCTCACATAAGAAATATGAACTGAAGTAAAAGAGAGCATCAAGAAGCAAATTCAAAACACATTTAAGTCTAACCCACTTACTATGCAAAATAATCTTGTAAAGAAACAAATCATGAAAGCACAAAGCAACAAGCATAGGAAAGCAAAACAAGTGCAACTTCAAGTCTTTCAACATAAAGAGGGGGAACTTAATATTATTGAGATGCATAAAACCATGCTTCCCTCTCTCATAATAACTTTCAGTAGCATCATGAATGAAATTAACAATATAACTATCACATAAAACATTCTTATCATGAGCCACATGCAAATAATAATTATTACTCTCCACATAAGCATAGTCATTCTTATTAATTATAGTGGGAGCAAATTCAACAAAATAGCTATCATTATTAATCTCATCACCATAATCATCAAATATAGGAGGCATATTGTAATCATTAATTTTCTCCTCAGTAGTAGGTGGACTGAAAATATCATATTCATCATTGTAATCATCATATATTGGAGGTTTGGTATCATCATAAGCAATAGAATAGCTATCTTCTAAAGTTGGGGAACTAAAAAGATCATCTTCATAAAAACTAGCTTCCCCAAGCTTAGACTTTTCCATAGCATTAGCAATAATGGTGTCCAAAGAATTCATACTAACAACATTGCTATTAGCATGCAAATAAAGTTCCATAGGTTTTTTAATTTTCTCTTCAAACACTTCATGTCCTAACTCAAGATAAATACTATAAAGCTCTCTAATTTTGTTGTTGTTTTCCATTAAGCCAAACTAGTGAAAACAAGAAACAAAAAGACAAAATTCAGAATCTAAAGGAAATAACTTCGAGCACTCACACCGGAGGATGTGAGTACCTTTTACCTTACCTCCCCGGCAACGGCGCTAGAAAATAGGCATTTGCCGTGGGAGGTTCTTCTTCTTTAATCCTCCAGCGTGAATACCTTTTACCTTACCTCCCCGGTAACGGCGCCAGAAAATAGCTTGATGTCTACGCACTTCTATTCTTGTAGATAGTTGTTGGTCCTCCAAGTGCAGAGGTTTGTAGAACAACAGCAAGTTTTCCCTTAAGTGGATCACCCAAGGTTTATCGAACTAAGGGAGGAAGTGGTCAAAGGTATCCCCTCTCAAGCAACCCTAAAATCAAGATACAAGAAGTCTCTTGTGTCCCCAACACACCCAATACACTTGTCAGGTGTATAGGTGCACTAGTTCGGCGAAGAGATAGTGAAATACAAGTGGTATGGATAATTATGAGTGGCAATGGTGATAGAAAATGGCTTGATGGCATGGAAAAGACTAAAGACAAACTGAAATAAAGATGGAAGCAAGCAAACATGTAACAGATCTAATTGCAAACGGTGTATCAATGCTTAGAAATAAGGCCTAGGGATCATACTTTCACTAGTGAACACTCTCATATAAATATCTTCTCTTTATGATACTACTCTTAACTACTCTCCGGTTGAACACTCTAATGGATGGTAGGGCTATAACAACACACCTCAAAGTAAGTCTTTCCCATCTAGATAACCCCACACTATCACCTTGAGCACTAGATGAGTCCAACAAACACTACAATTTCATAAAACATCCAACTCCAAATATAACTCAGAACAAGTATTTGTAACCTCTAGCCTAAGTGCCACCATGGTGTGCTCGCTGTCACTTTCACACACATGGGGAGAGCAGAGATCTATTAAAGCACTTGAGTAGCAAGGTAGATCTACTTGATTACAAAGCTCATGATCACAATATGATCACGCATAGAGAGAGAGATGAACACATAGCTACCGGTAGAACCCTTAGCCTCGAGAGAGAACTACTCCCTCCTCATCATGGGAATCAGCAACGGTGATAGAGATGGTGGTGGAGATCGATGGAGATGGCTCTGGGGGCAATTCTTCCGCCAGGTCCGAACGAGACTTTCTGTCCCCAGAATCTCCCCTTGTGTGGCGGTGGAACTTTTCGTGGATTTCTGATTGATGATTTAGGGTTTTGGCATCGGAGGCTTTATAGGCGAAGAGGCAAGGTCGGTGGTGGGGCCACCACACCACGCTGGCGCTAGGCTAGCCCGCGCCACCACAAGGTGGTGTGGGCCCCTCTCCTAAAATAGTAACTTTGGCTTTTGTCCGTCCAATTCCGAGAATATTCATTTTTGACTTTGGAACCAAAAACAGCGAGAAAAGCAGCAAGCACACTTGTGGCATCTTGTTAATAGGTTAGTCAAGAAATCATATGAAAAGTACTCAAAGTGTGGAAAAACACAAGAAAGTAGATAAAACCAAGCATGGAACATCAAAAATTATAGATACACATTTGCAATGTATCAAATACTCGAAGGTTACTCGTTGAGGAGACGGATGATGGTGGCAGCTATGGTGTAGAGATTAGGGATGGATCCTTGAGATACGTAGGCGGGATGTGCTTATTTTGGGCATCTTATGCCGATTTGCTTCTTATCCGTACTCGGATCTTGTTTCCTTCCGCTTGATACTACATTGATGTATGAGGATGTATCCTAAACTATTATATCTATCTAGGATATTTGGATCTTGCCAGTATGGCGTTGCTATATTCTATTTCTTTTAGATGGAATGGCTCGATGTCTATTGTATGGTGGCTTGCATACATACTCATTTGTGTATGTAGTTGATCCCTTCACTTTGCTCTTGTCCGATGTTCTTGAAATGGTTGGAATGGTACGGCGAAAAGGTCTGTGGGTGGCATTTGGGACTATTTCGAGGTATTACAATTGGTATCGAGCCATTCCGCCCTTGAGGTCTCGGCCAAATGGTCGTTGTCGTCTAGAAAATATTTTGGTAGCTATGTATACTAGGGAAAAACAAAAGCGTGAGAGTAGGGGCTTCCATTTCTTCTTACCCACCACCCACCCTTTTTACGGTAAGGAAGTGTAACGTTTTCAATCCTCTTCTAAAATTCAAACTAGGATTCACGTGTTTGGGGTTTCCGTAGTACCATAGGTTGTGTGTGTGTGTGTGTGTAATTCCTTGTCTATCTCTGTTGCATCCAACCTTGTTATCACAATCTGCCTTTGGTTATCAACTGTTGGTACATTCCATACCGAAGCGGGCTTTGTAAACCGAGCGATCTATCCGATTTTTGTATCGGTCGATCTGTCTTACTCTTTGTTATCGGCGTTTATCTTGTTAGGGGTGTTAGTTTCGTAGTTACTAATCTTTAGGTTCATCTTAAGAAGAAGGTGTTGGGATATGTTTTACTTATTCATGTTTGAGTGCGGGATGAGTCATGACCATACCACTACTTTTATCATTGCTCTTGTATATTGAATTGGTAGAGTCACTAATCTTGATTAGTTAAGTGGTTTTTGCATCTATTGGTATTTTAATGCGAAATTTGTGGAAAATTTTTCTTTGATATATTTGTGTACCACACTCCTTTTTCGGTCGTGTGCGATATATAATATCTTCTAGGTGCTTTGAACTTTGTTGATATTTTAATATCATCTTAGTAAGTGTATCCTTTAATCTTGGTTAATTCCATCTTGGTACTATTTTGGATTATTATTATTCTCCATCATATGGTACTGACTGTGTGTTTTATATCAATAACAGGATGGCACCACCTGATGATTAGGAGGACATACAACTGGTGCGTCAAGCATCGAATGCCTTGGGAATCAATGACAAAACCAGCAGCTTTGAAGAAAGTGTCGGGAGGAATGAGTTTGTTCCGCTACCTCCACCTCCCAAGCGAGGAGACATCAAGAAAGCTTCTGAAGTTCAACCCACGTATTTGATGTTTGATCGCCACTTGATCTTGATGATTGGTTGCGTGAGATGTCAAGGTTCTTGGATAGCGATGTTCTGAGCAAGAATGGGTAAAGTGTGCTACTCACCTTTCGAAGGAGATGCAGCTCTTTGGTGGGAGAATTACGAAGGCAAACCACTCTGGTTTCAGCCTACTTGGGGCGATTCTTTGGAGCTTTCAAAGAGCGATATCCGAGAAATTGTCATGGAGAGGATGAAGGAAGTGTTTCTCAACCTCAAGCGAGCAATGACAATGTCAATACCTACATCAAAACTTTGAACCTTTCTCTATGGTGGTGATGAGATCTCGATGACAAGAAGAAGCAAAAGAGGTTCCATCAAGGGCTCAATGCATCGATTAAATATGCAATCACTCATGCAAGGCGGCGTCTTTTCTGGAACTTCAACATACACTGACTCTTGAGGAAGAAGCAAGTAGGCAAGTGTTTGAGAGTCAAGAAACACACAGCGATGCACGCAAGCTCTTGACTATGTCAACTCCTTCTAAGCGTGGTATGTGGGTTCCTAACACCCCGTCGCTCCGGCTCCACCAAGACCTTCAAGCTACGGCAAGGCCACCAAACTCCTTCCACGCTGCTCCCGGGGCTACAACCACAACTACCTGGGCGCTGGCGGAGTCCACAGCTACGTTGCTCCACGTCCACCGGGTGCTTGTTACACTTGTGGAACACTGGCATCAACATGGAAATGAACAACAAAGCTCTTCCTCCACCACCTCCAAGACTGCGGCAAGCTCTCCTTTGGTTCAGTGCACCGCTCTCAACATCAACACCAAGCCCGGGTCTCATTGCTCGTGCCAACATCAACGCTGCTCAAGGCGAGCATGCACCTAGAGTTGTGATGGGTATGCTTTCCATTCTTTTCGATCCTGCAGTTTTGTTTGATTACGGTGCGCGCCAGTGATTCTTTTTGTGTCTCTGCAAGTTTGCAAATGAGAATGAGTTAGGTATCTGGATCCTCTCCTTAAGCGGTTAATGGTCCTTTCTCACAGAGCAACAATGGCGGCTTCTAAAATCAGCCATGGCAATCAGAATTGAGATTGGTGGCTCTTAGGTTCTCGGCTTCCTTAATTGTTGCAGGCAGATTAAAACGACATTGATGTCATCTTGGGCATGGATTGGTTGGGATGACTAAATGCAAAATTGCTGATTGATTTGTCTTTGAGCATTTCCGGTTTCTCCTCGGAAGATTCACAGAAAGCGCTATATAGTCCTATTCTCCAAGTCCGACTCCCCTATCTCAGAAGCTTTTCTCTTTAAGCGGCTCTGAATGATGATGCTATGGAAGCTATTCGTAGTGTTCCGATTGATGCAATCGTGAGTTCCCGGATGTCTTTCTGAAGAGCGTTGCGGTATGCCTCCGGGATCGTGAAGTTGAGTTTGTAATGGTGAGCTTGAACACTGGAATCAGCATTCCCTGTCTCCAAGCTTAGCCTTATAAAATGGGTCCTGCTGAGGTTGGCTTGAATCAAGCATCGACTTGATGAACAAGAGAAGTTGGGTTTCAATTCAACACAGTACATTTCTTCTTGGGGTAAATTTTAAACCCTCTTTGTAGAAGAAGCGACCGACCCAGGTGATAGAGCTTTAGTATTTGACTATCGGGCTCTCAATGCTAAAACCATCAAGAATAAATATCCCCTTCACTCATGGATTAATGACAGTCTCTTCTCGATCAATAAAACGGAGGCCGGAGTCTGTCGGTATTCTCTGCTTTCTTGACTTGAGAAGTGGTTATCGCCAAATCCAAGATTCATAAGGAAGATGTTCCCAAAACAGCTTTCACCACCCGCTATGGCCCGTGTGAGTTACTACGGGTCATGTCTTTCCGATCTCACCAACGCTTTCCGCCACCTTCTTCTCGAGGCTCATGAACTTCCGGTTTTCATGGAGTGCATATCTTGATTCAAGTTCGTTTGTGGTCTATCTTGGATGACAATCCTAGTCTATTCTAAGTCCCGAAGGGAAGAACATGAAGAACACCTTGGTGTGTGTGTCAAGTGCAAGCTTCATGAGAACCACTTTGTATGCAAAGTTCTCCAAGTGTGAGTTTTGGTGCCTCAAGTAACCTATCTTGGATCCGCGCTATCATCTGCCAAAGGGCATTCGACAGGCCAACCCGGAGATATGAAGCAGAATTGTTGAATGGCTTCCTCGGTAAATGTCAAAGAACTACGGAGTTTCCTTTGGTTTGGCTAGTTATTGCCGTCGCCCAGTGCTCGTAACTTTTCGAAGATAAGTTTCGAAGCCTCTTGATCTCCTCAAGAAAGGCAAAGAAATACATTTGGACTCCGCATGTCAAACAAGCTTTTGATACACTCAAGAGAAGCTCACCTTCCACGACCAGTCTTGGTTCCTCCGGATACATCCAAGCCTTTCCGGATATTCTCGCGGACGCCTTTGCAAGGATTAGGTCTTGGTCCTTATGCAAGAAAAACAATTGTTGCTTATGCCACTCGACAGTTAGAAGAGCGCGCATGAGATCAACTATCCTACACATGATTCCTCATGAGCTACATGCAATTTGTCTTTGCTTTTGAAGAGTATGGAAGGCACTACTTCGCGCGTTGGCAACCGCTAGATCTTTTCGATCACAAGAGTTCGAAGTATATCTTTACTCAACCTGATCTCAACCTTCCGGCGGAGGGAGATGGATCAAAGCAATCAACGTGATGGTTTGATTTGACCATCAACTACACTCCGGGCAAAGCTAATGTCATGGCCGACCGCTCTGACCGCAAAGAAACTTATGTCAACAACCTCTATGATGGAAGAACAACAACCTCTGCTTAATAAGCGCGAGGAAATTCCGTCGGCTCAATCCCTTGAAAATTGTGGAACAAGGGTATCCACTGAACCTTCTAGCAACTCCTCTCTTAGGAGCTAAGAGAAAAGGTTCGCTCCTTTCAACCAGTGATCCTGTACACAAGAAAGGGGTCATCATCGCCAACATCCAGCTTCCTGGAAGTGTGAGTCCTTCCATCGTCGATAGCGATCAAGGCATCGCTTTTCTTTGAACACCTGATGTTTGTTCCGGAACTACCGGAGTTTGAGAGAGCAAGTTCTCAAGGAGGCGCATCGATTATGTTCTTTTCTTATCCTTTACTCCCGTGCAAAGACAAAGATGTACATACGACTTGAAAACACAATATTGGTGGCCGGGTTTGAAACGATGCATTAAAGCAAGTAATGTCTCGGACAGTGTGATGTCTCCGCCGCAGAGTGAAAGCTGTCCATCGTAAACCTTGGGTCTTCTACAGCCATTGAAACCCCGGAATGAAATGGAGAAAGTAGAGATGGACTTCATCATCTGGTTTCCCAAGGTCATGGCAGAGGGGCAAATAATGCAATCTTTATTTGTCTGTTGACGAATTTTTTCTAAAGTGGCTCACTTCTTCCCCGCCAAGGAAATCCATTTCGCAATCTAAGTTATTGGTCAGAAATCTCATATCAACAGTAATTGTCTCTTGTATGGGGTTCCGCTTGAGATCGATTGCACTGTGTGAAGTATACTTCACTTCCCAAGTTCTCGGGAGAGTTTCCAAAATGCTTTGGGAAACAAAGTTGAACTTCTAAAGCACACTTACCACCCTACGATCCCAAGGACAAGTTGAAAGGATCAATCAGATTACGGAGGATATGCTCGTGCTTGCGTCATCTCTTTGGCATGAAGTGGGAAGAATGTCTTTCATATCTTTGAATTCTACTTTACAACAATGTACTTTCTAGAAAAGTCTAAAGATGGCACCTATTTGAGGCTCTCTCGTATGGTCGCAAATGCAGAACTCCGATTGGGTTGGTCGGGTCGCAATTGAAAGGATCTTTGTTTTGGCCCCTCGGGAGACATTGTGACTCAGCTTTGAGGAGAAGGTTCACATCATTCTTGGAAAATCTGAGGGATTGCTCAAGAAATTAAGCGGAAGAGCAATGTAATGACAGAAAAGCACACTTGACATGGAGTATGTCCACGGTGATCAGTCGTTTACCTTCGCGGTCACTCCCATGAGAGAGCGCACCGCTTTTGGTATCAAAGGAAAGCTGGCGAAAACCTAGATACATCGGTCCTTTCAAAATTCGTGGGAAGAAGAGGGAGAAGTTGCTTATGCTCTTTTGGAGCTCGGAAAAACTCAAGGTCCATGATGTTTTCCACATCTCTCGGCTTTCAAGAAGTGCTTCAAGGATCCCGTAGCAGGACCGTGGACCATGATCTTATCAATCTCCAAGAAGACCTTGTCTTATCAAGAACACCCCTAACAAAATCCTTTTTGAAACCCTGGTGAAAGGATCTAGCAATCAAGTCTTATATATCAAGGATTACGCAAGGCAGCGATCAATTAGCACCATTCGTTGAGAGTGAAGCCACTTTGGGAGCGTGGAAGATGATCTCCGTGCCAAGTATCCTACCCTCTTTGTGTCTTCTCTTTTCTTGCTTCCTAGAATCTCGGTAAGATTCTCGTTTAGTGGGGAGAGTTGTAGCATCCCAATTGTCTAACAAATTGTGGCTGCTACTTGGTCTAATAATATAATGGCTACTTCCATTTATATATTTGTTGCATCATCATGATATCATGCTCATGTCATCATGCCTCCTTGCCATTTGAGCATCATATAAAAACCCTTTTCCTTTTGGTTCTTATCTCATATGCATAATTAATTGTATTTGTCTCTTGATATTGTATTTGGTTCTTGATATATTGTTTAAATGCCCAAGTTGAGTTGGGGCATCTCTTTTTATTAACTCCACCACCTTTCTTGTCATCACCATCATCTCCACCATTCCACCACATATGAGCATTGCAACTTATTTGGTTTTACCTCCGGCTCATATGTGTTGGTGTGGATCCATTCTATCTCCCACATGCTCTACGTATATATTCATATTGTTTACACATTATTGGTTTATGAGGAGCCACATGGCCACCTTTTGCATGCCTTGTGAGTGGAACCTTTTCCTAGCTTCCATATGGATTTATTCTCGAGGTTATGATCATGTTGGGATATTTTTGGGCCTACTAAATACCCTGCAATAGCACATACAATACTCAGCAAGTTCCATTTTTATTCAAATATGGTCATCTCCAACTACTCCATGCACATGGGGCATCCCTTCCACTTCTTGCTTGGCAGCTTTGATTCCACCCTTTTTTGGAATGCATAATAATAATGCCATGTTAATATTATTGTTCTCACAAAAATAAACATGGCATTGAATATTTTTAGCATGGGCCATGCAAGTACTTGCTCACAATTCTAGTCTTTGGATTTTATTTCTGAATTTTTGGGTGAACCATCTCATCTCCTCATCTACCTCTCCCTCTCTTTGCCTTGATCTAGTTTTGATCTTGCTTAAACCCCATCACCACCTCTGATATTTTTTTCTCTCTTTGGGCTAGCTTTGTTTGATCTTGGCTTGATCTTGCTCTTCGGGTCTTGTCAAAAATAAGAACAAAGACACTCCATCTATCTCTCTCCCTAAACCTAACCCCCCATCTACC
Organism: Avena insularis; assembly: GCA_023614405.1. Lineage (NCBI taxonomy): Eukaryota > Viridiplantae > Streptophyta > Magnoliopsida > Poales > Poaceae > Avena > Avena insularis. The sequence continues at coordinate 75,169 of JAJUPC010000640.1, read as the reverse complement.
CTAGTTACCACCTACCACCACCTTGGGGCATCATCTAATCTAACCTAGTTCCTCTCTCACACCACCCCATCTAAACCAAATCCCTAACTACCATTACCCTCTCTCCTAGGCCTTCTCTCCTCTTCCTCACCTAGCTGGCCCTATTACAGCCACCTACAGCTACCCCCAACCCTAATACCCACAACCCTAGCCCGAGGCTACCTCACAACCTGACCTGACCCCAGCCCGAGCCTCCCCTCTCCTCCTTTCTTCTTCTGCTCTCTCATTACAGAGGCCACCATTCCAGCAGGCCTCCCCTCTTTGGCCCTACCGTCCCCACACAGATCCTACCCTCTTTTCTGCCACCTTGGCCAAAACACGTGAAGAAGGGAGGAAGGAGGGAAAAAATTAGCGAGCCTGCTAACCTACCTCCCATGGCACCTTCCTTCCCCTCTACCTTTATCTCCTCCTCACGTCTCCTCGCTCTCGTCCAGATCTACCGCTACCCTCTCGCCTTGCTCTCCACGTACCCTCTCTAGCAGCCTGTCGGCCCTCTACATCGTTGATCCAGCTCATCAGAAAGCGCCCGTGAAGTGGTTGAGGAGTACAAGGCGGACCCCGCACCTTCGCCAGTACACGCAGACGTGAAGGAGGACACACCGGCATCCCGCTTGCAGACCATCACGCTTCGACCGGCGGAACCCTTAGATCGCCGAGGCCCGTCACCTTCCCCGCCGATCGTCCGCACTCTGCCCGATCCACTCACTCTGAGCCGCTTCCACGGTGAGCTCCCGACCTCCTCGACATGAATTACGCGCCTCATGTCAGCCGCTAACTAGCCGGAAGTTTGCCGGACGTTTCATCGAACGGCAGTCTGCTTGTATTTATGTTATGCTTTCGAGCGTCGCAGACAGCTCGCGTCGCGGAACCTCACCTAGCTTGACGGTTTCTCCCTATCACCTGCGCTTCAGCCTAGCCCGATTGGTCATCCGCTGTTCTGTAGGCTAGCGCCTGTGTGCGGCCAGTTTCGATCCCCACGACTGGGCTACAGCCAAGGCGTTCGCAGACCGCCTGCGTCGATCCTTCGTCCGCCCAGGAAGATCCACAAGGTCATACTGGCGCCCCTCGTTTATGCGAGATAACCCTTTTTGGTTTTCTCGCGTCTCAACCCACTGGTGCCTTTTTGGCCCACCTGCCAGCCACCCGGCGAGATCTTGCAAAAAGAGCCCCCACATTTCTCGGCCTCAACTCAAGGCGCTCACAGTTGCCAAGTACATGTGCCGCTGCACTGCTTGATCGGGCGTGTGGACCTGCTGCAGTCAGCCCTAATTGGCCACTCTCAAGGCTTAGACTAGTTTCCATGGTGATGTAAACTTTTCCCAGGCGCCTGTCGCCCAACACAAGATGGCCCCACCTGTAATTAAATGTGGCTAGCCCAGCGCTCGCTGGCGTGTGGACCAGCGATGTGCTCATTTTGTCACTCTCTGTAGACTGGCTGTGATGACTAGAAACTTTACATCTTTGTGGCAAATCAGGTGAAAGCATGGCCCCACATGGTGGGCGTAGCTAGCAACTTGAGTATAAAAAGTATTTCCTCTAATCTATTTTATTTCAAACTTTTCAAAATTAATTCAAATTCAAATTTAAATCTGTTTTCAAATAACTTTTAATTTATAAACCCAAGTAATACAATTAATATATGTTTTGAAATCAGAAAAATGTGAGGAATTCAAATATGCCCTTCAAACTATATTTTGGACACTTAAAATTTCAAGTTGATTTAAATTACAATAAAATGCCCTTTTACCTTAATTAATTAATAACTATTTATTTTATAACTCCAAATTTAATAAATAATATGTCTAAAATGATTAGCTCGGGACGAGACCTTTCTGCTTATATGCATCTCCATGTTTTTGATTTGAAGCATGCATCATATAAATATATAATGTGTACAGCAACTAATTTGAGGATAAAATGGGGCCATTGGCTAAATAAAATGATTTATTCTTGTATTCTACACCTCACCCATGCCATGCTACTTTTATTGCCATGCAAATTGTGCATCATTCATCATGGCATGATTGTTTGTACTTGATGCATTTTATTCATATGCTTGCACACTTTATTTATGTTGGCCCTTGTTTGTTTGGTTTCTTCTTCTAATGAGGCAGGAAAGGGATGGATATCAAGGGAACCGGGGAGCACTACCTGGATCCATCCTTGCTTCAAATGAGCCTGACTGTAGCAAGCACTACCACATGCTTGCATACATATAGTACCTATTGGCCTCTTTCTTATTCTTGGCATCATTGAGTCAACGATTGCATTAAATTGAATCCCAAGTATTGCATAGCCTTTACTTTTAAAAAAAACCCCAATCAAGACTTGTTCCTCCATCCCATGAGCCATTACTACAGGAGTTGTTTGAGCCATCGTCAGTGGTAGAACAAAGATGTGTAGGGTATGTGAGTGTCTCGATGGATAACGTAGGTACCTAAACAACTTAAACTCGAGTAGTAATGGGATAACTAATGAAAGTGGCATCGGTGAGCCATATTTTGCTATTTGGTTTTTTCAGGGCTCACTTGTGTCCCGGTGAGGACCCCGGAAAAGTACTTGATTCATGTTCCTTGAATATTCGCGCTATCCACATCCGGAGGCTTATAAGTGAACCTCTGAGCTTTTAGCTTGCAGTTATTCTTATTTCTTCTTGACCACAAACTAGTTTTGAGGTTTTATTTACTATCTTGTACTTATGCCATGCTTTATAACTGTATTTAAAGAATTAGTGCGAGGTACCCATTACCGTACTGTCTTGTGTTTAGAAGCCGAGTGTTTTCGATGTATCGACAAGCCCATAGGTCACATTTTCGGGTTTCGAATAAGTTTACAATGACCATTGACGCTAAAGTCCCTTGGTCCTATTCTTAAGTCGTGACTTAAACTTCGTCATGGAGTGGCGCAATGTGGGTGGCTACTGAAATATTTCTGAATCCTGTGATCGCTTTGTCGTATGTTGCCGTTGGGTTTTGATTTGGTTTTTCCGAGGTTGATCGGTGTGTGTTGCGCTATTTGTTGCACCTGCCAGGTTGTCAAACTTTCGAAAAGCCGTGTCCATGGTTATGGACTGAACTTGGAGCCACGGCTTCGCCGATTTCAACAGACAAGCATAACTAAAGTACCGCTTTTAATCTTGACTACAGTACCGGGACTAGTAAATAGGTGCAACACTCATGGAATCAGATAATAAACTGCCGCCGGATGGGGGGTTGTTCGTCCGCTTCTCGTCGGTGAAAGTGAGGAGGATGATGATCTGTGGTATTACCATTGACATGTTATAACTGTCATTGTTATTACATTCTACGGACATCCAGGTCTATCTCTTGGTTAGAAGCGGATGGTTGAAAGCGAGTATCTAGTAGAATTGTTAAAGGTTTATTCTTTTTACTGCAATTATGTCACCCTGTGTTGTGTCGCCTTTAGAGGCATAAAGACTTCTTGAAAATTACTAGGGTCTCATACCTATAAAATCTTGGTTTGGTTCAGATGAACAGGTACCCTCGCCAAAATTTGGATCTTGGGTGGAAAGGAGACGGACGATGTGGACAACGTATCATTCGGTGCGTAAGATTCCGGGAAACGAGGATCCGTGAGATCCGTATGGATGATGTTTATTTATGGGGCATCTTATGCCGATTTATTCTGTATCCGTACTTCGGATCTTGTTTTCCTTCCGCTTGATACTCGGATGTTTGATGTATGAGGAGGTATCCTAAACTATTATATCTATTCTGGATATTTGGATCTTGGCCAGATGGCTACTTCTATTTCCTTTCTTTTTAGATGGAATGGCTCGATGTACTGTTGTATGGTGGCTTTGGCATACATACTCATTTGTGTATGTAGTTGACTTCCTCTCTTGGAATGCCGACACGCCTCGCCTCGCTCTTGTCCTTGATGTTTCAAATGGTTGGGGCGGTCAGAAAGGTTCACCGTGGAGTGGCATTTGGGCCCCACCGTTACTATTTCAACCATTACTTGCTCATCCGGTGCTTGTAACCCAGGAGCGTGAATTCACCGAGAGTAGCGTTACAGCCTGGAAGGAGATTTACCCTAGGGGAACTTCCGCTCAAGCTGCAACGGCCCGGTCATGTTCCACATGAATGCTAAAAGAAGCTCGGGAAGCACCGGATATGCGTCTTGTAGTCAAGTATGTTTTCTATTAACTCAGTACTTGCATGCGGAAAAAGTTGTTGATTGCGGAGCATCGCAGCTTGTTTGTTACATAAGAATTTGCATGCACTAGTAAGATTCAAATCCTACAAAATTGAAGCATGTTATGATAGTTCAAATACTGGTTCAACCACCAAAGCTAGAAAAAGATTTGCATGGTCATACCTTATCGTAATCCATGGAATAGATTTTTATGCTAATTCTTAATAGTACTTTCGGAACCAAAAGGTTTGGAAGTACTACTAGGAATGGATTGGATGTTTAAACATAAAGGATTAATTAGTGTGTATAAGAAAGCCATAACCATGACCGGTAGCACTAGATGTATCGATGAAGAGCATGTATCTGAGACATTGCCTCGTCAATTCAAATGCAATGTTAGTCTAGCCTTAACCAACCCTAGACCAAGTCACGTAGGCGAGTAGTCTGTGAATATCACAAGACGTTGTTCTCTAGATGAATCGCCTGCATGCTCCCTAGAGATCGGATATCGAGTTCTTATCATTGTACTAGTTCACACGGAACTAGACCCATAACAAGACCTTATAGTATAAACTCATCTAATTAGCTGGAGCTTAAAGAAGCAACTTGATGCTATGCTTTGGAGAAAGGTTGAGATTCAACCAAGCGCTGGCCGCCATGGATGATCACCTGTTTTGTTTGTGGATAAGAAAGATGGAGAATAACCGTTTGTGCAAACGGATTTACCAGGAAAGAGTTGAATGATGTCACCATCAAGAACAAGTACCCACCATCTAGAAGATCAAGGATATATGTTTCGGACGGTTATTGAATGCCCAGTGCCAGAGTGTTTCTAAGATTGATCTTAGAACTTGGTTATGTCAACTCAAGATTAGGTACAGCGGATATCCCAAAGACGCCTTTACCACAAAGGTAAGATATAGATTGTATGAGTACACTATCTTTGTCTGATTGGATTAACCAATTCGCTATTGTTCATGAATCTCATTATGAAATAAGATTTTATGAACCTTCCTAGATATGTTTTGTTATTGTTTTTATCGATGAGTATTCTGATACATTCCAGAGTCAAAAGACTACTTGAAAGCTGTACTACACACGAGAACCATCGTTGAAACCATTAGAGAACATTAGTTGTATGCCAAGTTTAGCAAATGTGAGTTGCTGGTTAAAGGAAGTAGGATTCCTAGGACATGTCGTGTTAGCAGAGGAGGAGCGTCAGCGTAAATCCTCGCCAAGATCAAAGATGTTTGAAGAAACGGAAATCCCCAACCACTCAAACCAAAAGTCCGGAGTACATTTCTCGAGATTGTGAGGGATATAAATCGCAAGATTCGCTTGAAGGATTTTCGAGCATACGTATAGAACCAATGACCCAATTTGTTGAAAAAAGATAAAGTTTTGAAATGGGATTCGGACAAATGTGACAGCCAAAGTTTTCAAGAGCTCAAGAAGAGATTGATTTCAAACCCCAATTTTTGATTATGCCGTGGATATCAAGAAGCGCTTTTGATGTGTATTGCAGATGCATCCAAGAATTGAGTATCGTGTTGATGCAAGAAAAGCAAAATCATATCATGTTTGTCCCGACAACCTGAAGGCAACCACGAAAAACTACCCTACACTGACTTTGGAAGAAATAATGGCGTAGTTTTTAGCCTTTGAAAGACATGGGCGTCATTACCTTATGATGGTAACTGCTATGAGATTTATTCGGATTACAAGAGTATGAAGTATATTTTCACCTGTAATTAGCTGAATATGAGGCAAAAAGAGATGGATAGAGTTAATCAATGGGATTATGAACTTAGACATTCACTACTCAAGCCCCGGCACTGACCAATGTGTAGCGGATGTATACCTGTAGGCAGGTTGCCGTGGGTAGATTAAACACCATGATAAAGAAGCCCAACCAAGTTTGCATGAAGAAGTTGGAGCAGGTTTTCAAAGCGAGCCTAGTTAGCAGAAGGTGCTGACTTTTTTAGCTAGAATCAACTTGAATCCACTTTGATCGGTCCATGGATCAAGGGAGGCCCAAAAAAGGAAATGCAAGTATCGACGAATCAAGCTGTCGTATTATACATCGCTGAGGAAGAATTTTACTTGATTCACCGAGGATGAAGAAGGAGTTTGGGTACAAAGGATGTATCCGTGGTGCCAAAGCGGATTCTCGAGTTGAAACAAGTCATCATCTGAAGCTCATGATACTCTTTATTATATCCATCCCGGAGGAAACGAATAGGTATCGAGGATTTGAAGGAGCAATTTTGGTGGCACAAAATGAAGAGAGAAATCGGAAGCTACATAGCCAAGTGTGATATCACATGTCATAGAGTCAAAAGCGGAACATCGTGAGAGACCCTTGCAGGACTTTTGCAACCATTGCGCATTCCGAATGGAAATGGGATTCTTATCGTAATGGATTTCATCACTTTGGATTGCCTACATCTACTAGGGGAAATGACTCTATTTGGGTCATAGTGGATAGGCCCCGTAATCTAAGTGTAGCCCATTTTATACTTGTCAGAGACCACCTACCGTAGTTCGGTAAACTGAAGAGCCAATTTGTACATTGCTAGAATTGTCAGTTTGCAAAGGAACCCCTAAGACCATAGTATCGGATCGAGAAACCCGGTACTACTCTCAAGATTTTGGCGAGAGAAAGTCCAAGAATGATTAAGGCGGAACTCAAAATGAACTTCAAAGCCACGGCTGCTCACCCTTAAACCGATGGGACAAACTGAAAGAGTCAACCAAATCTTAGAATATATGTTGAGAGCTTGTAAGTGCGCCAGAATATGGATCAAAATGGGAAAGATTGTGCTCCGCCTTTTCACGTAATTCTCATATAACAACGTAGTTATCAAGTCAGTTCTGAGAATGGCCCCATTTGAATTTCTTTTGTATGGAAGGAAGTTAACCATTCGCATACCCTTGAATTGGTCCGCCAAGTAGGGCAGTCCAGGATCTTCCAGTCCGACATTCTACGTAGAAGTTGAATTTGAAGAAGGTTCATAAAGTCCTGTGAACACCTCTAAAGACCGCCCAATCCAGACAGAAGAGTTATGCTGACAAGAGTCGTCGAGACCTGACCTTCAATGTCGGAGATTTTGTGTATCTCAAAGTATCACCCTTGAAAGGAATGCAATGTTTTCAGCTTAAAGGGAAGTTAGCCCCCAGATATATTGGACCCCTTTCAAAGATTTTTGAATCATGAGAAGAAGCGCATCATATCAACTAGAACTGCAAGTAGAGGTGATGTCATCCATACATGATGTGTTCCATATCTCATTACTTCGCGAAATGCTTAGAAGTTCGAAGAAGACGAAGTGTTCAAGAATATTGATCACGTATTTGCCATAGATATCAACAAGGATCTGACCTATCGTTGGAAGTACCCATTCATATTTTGGAAGAAGCTTTTGGAACCACAGGACATGGAGTATCAAGTTTCTCAAGATCTGAGTGGAACAAACCATACTAAAGTAGAAAAGAAGCTACTTGGGAGGCTAGAAGATTACATTAGGAGTGAGTTTTCAAATCTATTTAGTTCCTAGATTTTTCTTAAATCTAGGGACAAGATTTTTGTTTAAGGAGGGAAGGTTTAGCAACTCCCTAAAAATATTAATCAAGATTTACCTCCAAGTTCTAATCACCCAAGTTTAGGGTTAACAAAAACTTTTATTATTAAAATCTCAAATGCTAGAGTGTATGTGGATTTGCATTAGTGTATGAATGAGTGCTTGATTGGGCGCATGTTTGATTGCTACAAATGATAAGGAATGGTTTAAAGATGAATACTACATCATCTAGGTCAATTACTGAACAAAATCCAAAGAAAGGAAATCCAAATATGAATCATATGATCAAATGGTTATTTTGACCAAAATTCGTACCAACTAGACCACTAATTTTGGGTGTTTTCTCAGTAAAAGATTTCTAATATAAACTTTCTCAATTCTTTTCACCCCTTGCTAGACCAAGTAAAAGTGAACCCAAGTTTCTCCACTTTACAAACCAACATAAACAATTTCCAAATCTATTTAAAGGATATAAATCTCAAATTGAATCAAGTTCATATGCATAGATCACCATTTTGTAAAAAACCCCTCAAACCAATTCCACTATGAATTTTCCTAGCAACCATAGACACTCCAAGCATGTGGACAAACACACTAACCAAAAATTTATCCAAAAATTCAAATATTGTGTTCATCTGGCCATTTGGTCAAGCACACCTAAGAACATGAGAAAAAAATCCTTAGCTTAATCTTATACTGTTTGAAGCGTTGAATTGGACCACCCCAATTGTCCCCATTTCACTCCCCTGCTCTCCCTAAGTGCCTAGCAACGCATCAGACCAGCTCCCCCTCAGCCGTTTGTGCCAAAGGTCTTAGCTGACGCCTCAAGCCGCCACACCGCCGACCATGGATTACAGCTCGCGGCCTTGACACGCCCTCTCCCACGACGACCACTGTGAGAGCATGACCGCCCACCTCACATACTCTCATCCATCTATCCTCGATCTTGAGGCAAGCCATGGGCCAGCCTTCCGCGATTAGCCAAGGCTTCACCTTCTGTCATCGCTTTATGCCGCAGGAAGCGCCGAGCGCCTATAGTGAACACGCAGCCCCACATGCCGTGACCTTTCCCTCACATCAGATGTGCCCGCACTTTTCGTCGTGACCCTAGCTACCTCAGACACGCTTCGTTACCGCCACATGACTCCTGGTGCCCCTGTGGCAATCGCGGTTTAACGCCAATTGTCCACCTGTAGTACATCGACATTTCCCTTGTGACCGTAGCCCCTGTGCACCGTCGAGGCGCCACCGTGTCGCGGGCATCGACCTTTCCGATATTCTCGACCGCCTTCGTGCCGTGCCGCGCTATTACTCGTGACCTTTCGCCTCCACGAAGCACGCGCTGGCTGATTCCCTACCCTCAGCAACCACGCCGCTTTGCCCCCTGTCAGCCGTCGGCGAGTTCGAGCGAGCCATCCGGCCTCATCTCCTATCAAGGCTGGTGTATAAATAGAGGCCACCACCCTAGCCTCTATTCGACATCATTCCACTCCCCACTCCTCATAGAACCTCCCACACCTCTCCCTGAAAGGTGAGCACCGTCACGCCCGAATTTAGCGGAGTCCACATTGCGGAGAAGAGGAGCCGTGTGTTGGAGCATCGAGAACTCTTGGTAGTAGTGCCTCGAACCGCCATGACGTGACCCCATTAAGCCGGGCGTCGCTGACTATTTGAGCCACAGTGAAACTCAAACCCGCCATCTACCGGTAGGGTTAGGTCTACTTGAGAGTTGTTGATAAATGAGCGATGAATGTCGACAAATTAGTCTAGTCCTAATCACATGGCCTGGAGTGAAATATACTTTTTAAGGTTAAATGAACCCTTACGACTAGTGAGACCCCCCGTAGTAGCCTACGTATTAAGCATGCAGATTGGAGCGACCATTAGTTTCCTTGAGCGAATTGATTCAAATAGTATTTTTCCAATTTAATTCAAAACTAGATTACGTACTGGCCAATTCCAAAAAATCAATTCAAAATTCAGACAAATTGCATCATTCAATTTTGTTACAAAGGTATTCAAAATATCTATCAAGACCGTTGGATTCAAACCATTTGAAATTATATATCATCTATAGTAAAAAATAACAAGACATAGACTTTTCATTCCAGAGCATTTTCAAAAATCAACCATAAATGCTTTTGAGTTGATTCCAACTCTCAAAAATCACATTTGACAATATCTATCTGAATATGTAAAACCTTGGGTTTACATGCAGTGATCTTGGACTAATTACTAAAGAATGCTATTTAGGCATTTCTAGTCACTTTAATTGTATTAAATAGCCAATCTTACGCACATAAAATATGACCACCACTTTAAATGCATTTCAAGTATTAGAATATGGCATTGATGACATGTATCCTTACTTGATCCCATATTTTGGTGGAGATAATTAAATCTTAAGTATTTTCAATGAGTAGAAATTACTTTTTCTAAAATAGAAAAATAAAAACTAGGTCTTTATTTCGTAACGATGCAGATCATCTAGTGAACCTTCAGTGTGTTAAATAGAAGTGATTAAGTATTGTTTGAAACAATTTGTGTACCTCGTATTCATTTATAGATGATAGTGCAGCCAGGGATACGAGGAGGAGGAATCTTTGCAAGAAGAAGAAACTTGACCCAGTTCACTACTCAAGGTAAGCCCTAACACTACAGGTTAACTATGCAAGCTCACTAGTACAAGGATTCTTACCTATGCAAGCCCTAACACCTACAAGTTAACTATACAGAAAGCTAACACTTTTGAAGTTTCTTAACTTATACTAGCTAGAACTATACTGAAATCTAACGCACAGTTTCTTAACTATCTTGACTAACACTTTACAAACTTGATAACCTGCATAATTGCATGAAGATGCTTGGTGCTACAGCTTTTGTACCAATCCCAAGTTTTTACTTGCAAGCTTTTATTCTTTACTTTTGCAAACTTTATTTTGCCTTTAGTTAGTAAATTGTGAGTGTTGGAAAAATAGGATAAACACCATAAAGAGTATAAAACTAGGCCTAAAGTGGTTATGCTTAGATGCCATCCAAAAAACATATGAAAACTAGAGACGGATAGTACACTTGATTAGCACCCTCATTAGGGAATACCCTCAACTTTAGTGGCTAGTGCTAAGCATAAAATATGATACTTTAGATAGAATACTTGGTGAAAATGATTGAAAACGGAATGATGATTCATTCTATTGAAATGTTTTGACATGTGTTATGAACACAAAATGATTTGATGATGAAAATGTTGAGGCACAGGCCTTAGCCCTTTATAAAAACTGATAGTTGAGTTGCATGCGATACATTTCCAATTTCTTAGTCTGACCTGATACTAGAATTGGGTGAGGAAGCAACTGGAAGTTTATATGCCTTAGTATGGGTTCCCTCTCATGGAAAGAGAGTTGGTAGAACTACCATTGAGTGTGAATATTACCTATCACGATTACCCGGGATGGCGGATGAGGTCATGGCTGGGAGGCCAAGCTCATAGGGGAAGTGCCTATACTAGAGTGTATAGTGAAAGGTTATGATTGATTATCGCATACTAAGTATGATGATTCAGGGTTATCACGGCGGATGTGTCAATTTTGTGGTGAAAGTGTACCCATCTGCAGTGTCCAAACCGAATAGGCATCGGTCATGGACGGATTGGAGTGGCCATCTTTGTTGATTGTGAGATATTTCAAAATGACTTGTGAATTGAGCTATGACTTTGACTTGACCTATGAGGGTTGAACATGAAAACTAAGTTCCCACTTGGTGATGTAGAACCATAGCTAGATTTCTTTGCTTCTTAACTCGGTGTCTAATAAACCTAGATTTTTTAAATACACTAGAACTTAAAGATTCCTACTAGAACACCTTACTTATTAGTGATAGTTGCGAGTACTTAAAAGAGTACTCATGGCTTTATCTCTGGCTGTTCAGCAGCCGGGACTATGAGAGGACTACGGGAGGATGGATAGCGGGGAGGTCTATGACAACTAGGATCATCTCATCGTCGGCATTGCTGTGACCCTGAAGATGGGCCCTACTACGTTTTTCATTTGTACAGTTGTGATAAGACTGAATCTTGAGATTCTTTATTTGTAAGACCCTTTATTATGGTTTTGTAATGGATGATCTACTATGGTACCAGGTCGGTATGTCTCACAAAAATGGTAATCACGAGATTGTGATGTATGGCATAGCAGGCATGTATAGGATTAAAAATCGAATGCGACAATGATATTTCAGACAATATATTCATAAAGACTTGATGATTCAATGGGTGCATCACTAATGGCAGGATGGAGAAACCTAGGAAAGACCACTTCTCTTGCCATGGATGTTGTTGGCATTGTGCCAACCTCATAGTTGGTCTGCATTGGTCTCCTTAGATCCTAAATTGCTTAGCCAAGCTTAGTTGCTGCATATTTGGTTGTCCAAGTGTGTTCTATCTTGCTTTACAATTAGTCATAAATTAAATAAACAATCTTATGTTTTGTTGAAATTAGGTTACTACATCTTTGGTGTGCCTCACATTGCTAGCTCAACATGTGTGGATGTACATATTTGTGCATTGTGGGATCTATATAACTTGCCATGTGGTGGTATTCTGATTGTTATGTTCTTGGTACTTTCTATATGTTGATTTCATAATCAATTTTTTATCTTTGTGATAGTATGGTACTAAAATATTGATGGTTCTTAGGTAAATACTAAAAACATGTTGTATGATACGCAAAAAATACGATCCAGCGAGACACATTAAGACATATGAACATCACGACATTCCGAAACGCATGAAAATTCAAAATAAATCTGAAATGTTCATTGCCACTAAATACATCGCACCGGCCACATCATGTGATAACCCCACTGTAAGCGGGGAGGCAAAGCTCGCTTCGTTAAAATCTAGTATATACCTATACCACGTGCATTTGCCAGGGTATAGAGTATACTGCAGTAGTCAACTAAATCCACCTTAACTAAAAATAGTACATTTTTGAAAAGAAAAAACCATTTGCGAGAATCTTCTTTGAAGTTTAATTTATACTCTCCAGTATCCATAAATAAACTTCAATGGGTCCTGATTTCCAGTTTAGTAACTCCTATTTGGTGTGTGCTATTTGGGAAACTTTGGTGGATAAAAGCGGTAGTTACGTCTCGCTAGAAATGCCGATACGCAATGAAGTTCTAACCCAGGATTTTTTGCCTTCGTGTCAGCAATGTTTTGACCATTGGCTGGGTGCTTGTGATGATTAAGCCACCCACCCATTGGTACGACTAGGGTCTGATTTGACCCAAGCGATTAGGATCTTGGAACCCTTTAAAATGGTCTCACTACGCCATTGATAACTAGCTATTTTTTGGTTTTTGGCTCTCTCTGCTCCTCAAGTGACAATATGAGCTTGTCCCTCCCTTCCCTCTCCTAGATTTTTTCCATCGTTTGAGGGATTTGAGAGGGATATCAGATCACAACCCTACCAAACCCAAATCCCTTCTTTGTGAAGGAATCCTTGGGATCTAGATCTTGGAGTGTTTTGTGTTCCTCTTGTGTTCTTCCTCTCTTATTCCCCCGATAGCTTTTTTGTAGATTTGGTGGAATTTGAGAGTGAAGGACTTGCCTCTTACATTTGGTGCATAGGTTTGAATTCTCCTCCCCGGAGATTGGCCGAGTTCAAGCTCTTAGGCTTGTTTCTCTTGGGATTCTTGGAACCCTAGATGGTTAATATTGAGTTGTAGTAAGTTTGGAACTTCCATTTTTAACACCTTTTGAGGTTGGAACTCAGTTATATGTACTCCTTAGGCCATATTAATTGACTCAAATTTGTCTAGATTTGAATGAATCTAAGATACTATTTAAAATATATAGGTTCATCCAAATTTTGATAAATCAAGTCAATTAATATGGATCCGGGAGGAAGATATCAATTCCCACAGGAGATGCTCTTTGGGCTTTTTTTTAAATAATACATTTTTTTTATTGAATTTCACAAATAATACATAAGCGGGCAGAGTGCAAATACATTTTACAGTGAGTCGACCATTCAACAGAAGGAAACAAGCTGCGCTTGCCCAAACCAGTACAACCCAGACCCAGAAACAGCATAAACTGGTCAATTCAGCAGACGACCACACCTGTTTGAACCGGCTGTTGGTGTGTGGATAATGGTTGATTGAACTTGGCGAACAGCTGCAATTAACAGGTAGTGTAAATGCATCCCCACAACGACAACGGGCCAGCAAAACCATGATTTGCCAATTTGTCCATTTTATTGTATTATTTATGCAATTCAATAAAAATGTATTATTTTAAAAAATAGCTCTTTATTTGCTTCTTTGTTATATCCTGAAAAGGCCTAAAGAAAGTTTTTGCATGAAGTAGTTTTATCGTGTGTAGCTAGAAAGGAAATGAAAAAGGGATATCTGGTGAGGCAAACAACGAACATGAGTTCAGAGTGGAGAGGTAGGGGAGGCAGGCGATTGGCGCCCTTAGTTGGATTTACCATGGCCCGTGGGATTAAGCGAGGTTGGCATGCAGGTTTCTGTTATGGCAATCCATAGTGCATCGGACTTTCCATATTGGGTGAAGGCTCGATCGGACGAGAACCAGAAAGTGCTAGCTAGACAGCGTCCAAAAAATTATGGCATCGTTTGTTCGTGGGGCATCGGTGCGAATGGTTGAAATGTTGTTTGGGCACCGATTTTGTATCTGTTGTGGAGGGCTAAGGGCGATTCACCCCAAATCAAAAGAGTGAGGCTTGTGCGAAGCTTAAGCTTGCAGCCCCGGAAAAACTGCGGTGAAAATAAGCGAAGACTATGGTCAATTCTTTCAGACTTATTTTATCTAAGCTTTATTTTATCGGTTATGCGATAAAAAATCTATAATTCCCCAAGACCATGATATCTAAAGACATGGTTTGGGGCGACTAAATCGCGAAAATTAAATTTACAGGCCGTCTGAAAAAAAAGCGGCCCGGATACGCTTTCGTATCTCCCTCGCCTCTGGACCCGGCGTGTTTTACCCATACGTTCCGTCTCGCTGCAGTTGGGCCCAGCGTGAGTAAATCGGCCGCAGCAAATGCTGGGTACGTTACCTGCAGTGAGAAGGCAGCGAAGATGACAGTGAGGGCGGTCTTGGTACTTGCGGGTGTTTTACCAGCCCTGTGCTCCTTCTCGCTGCAGCCAGGGCCCACGGTGACCCCCACTTGTCGGCATTTCTTTGGAGTACGTTACCGCGAGTAAGGAAGGCGCGAAGGCGGCATGTGAGGCGGTGTTGGGTACTTACACGGCGAGGGCGGCAAGGTGAGGATATGCTGTTTCTACCCACCACATGCGATCTCGGCTAACTGGGGTCCATCGATCGCCCCCGCTTGTCGACTGCTTCGATGCGTTCTTCGCTGGGGTGTGTTGGTTGGCCTTGGCGTCCAGCGCGAAGGGCAGCGAGCGCTTCTACCGCCCTGCTCCGTTCGCGTGGGGCGGGCCCGGCCGCTGGCCCAAATGTCGGTAGCTGGGTTCGTTACGCCTGTGGTGTGATCGTTCTTGTAGCAGCATTGGAACTATGGGCCCAGCGAATCGTGGAGAGGCGATGAGTGCGTGTTTTGCTGTTGGGCGTCTTACCGTTACGCTGGTCTCTGCTGGTCGGTCCCACGGTCCAGCCTTTGCTCGACCTTTGGATTCCCGGTGGGTTCGTTTCACTGGGTGTCTTGTGGCGTGGATCGGCCCTGTGGGCGCGTGGGCCTGACGTGGCCAGGTGGCGTTCTTGTGTCGATGCGCTTTGCTGGCGTGGGTTGGGCCGCGCCATGTTTCTGCGGACTCGTGTTCTACCGCCTTGCAGCTCGGTAGCTGCATTGGGTCCCAAACGTGTCGGCCCGATTCGATTGGGGCGTGCTTGTTGTGTGCCCCTGGGCAGAATATTCTATGTGAGGACGGTTAGGCTGTCTTTTGCGTATGCCATCGACAATTAGCACAGGCGTCTCGTTCGTCTACTTACCCCCGTTCCATCATTGGTAGTAGCGCGCCTCCTTCCATCACATCTCGTCTGGACCGCCCGTCTCACGTCTCCTCACCTTTTCCTACTTTGTTAGTCTTTGTCGTAGGTTCTTCTCCGGTGGCGCCCTCGATTCTTAGTTCAGCGGCAAGGGTATTCGTGATGGTCGCCGCTCTGGGTTTGGTTAAGAGTGAGACCTTCTTCCTCCGTGGAATTGATCTAGTTTCTTTCCTCGGTATTCTTATACATTGTGGCGGGTGTTGTATCATTGTTCACCTTGACTCATGTTTGTTAGGTTTTGCTTGAGACATTGACTGCTTGTTTGTGTCTTTTTGTGTTTGCGGTGTGCGTGTTGCTGGAGATTATGCCATTCCACGTTTTTCCTGGTGAGTGTCTTTGCGGCTCCAACTCATTGTTTATTTTGGGATCGATGTTTCTGGATTTAGTACTGTATCGTCGATGATGCTCGTTGGTTCTTTTTTTCTTGCGGTGCTTTCGTCTTGCTGGAGGTTAAGCCATCTAACCATGTTGCTTTCTGGTGAGTTTTACTTCCTATGGCTCGATTGTTTCGGGTTTGGTCTCTACAGTGTTTGCTTGCTTGTGCTCTCTTTGTTCCTGCAGGTCCCGTCTTCTTTGAGAACTTGGTAGTCAAGGACATAAGCTCTTTTTGGTGAGTGTTCCTACTTGCCCGATTTATGTGGTCTTTTCCTTGTAGGCCAGCCCTCGAACACATTGTTCTAGGCATATTTGAGTTATTTCCTCTGGGTATAGGAAGAAGGCGAGCGGGGACACATTATGTTAATATTGTTCCACTGTTGGTGGATATAGAACTATTCATGGGTATAAATGAAGGTCCTTATACATGTATATGCAGTTTGG
The DNA here is from genome assembly GCA_023614405.1 of Avena insularis. Taxonomy (NCBI): domain Eukaryota; kingdom Viridiplantae; phylum Streptophyta; class Magnoliopsida; order Poales; family Poaceae; genus Avena; species Avena insularis. Next base: position 58,537 of record JAJUPC010000640.1, on the reverse strand, counting down.
TAGCTTTCACGTGTAGAAACGGAGAGAAAATTCGTCTGAGTGCCCTCCGAGCCATTACATGCCTCGCTGCTTGCCTGGTATGAAGTACCTTCCTGGCCCTAAGTGCCTACGGCCTACTCCCCAAATGGCCCAAATGCATGCTAATTAAATCCGATATCGGACCCAGTTTGCCGAAATACCGGCCCAGACGGAGAGTGTTGCTTCTTTCTCCTTGCTCGTTGTGTTTTTCTATGTTTGGACTTTTCCAACTTTGTTTTTGTTGGGTTCCTCGGTATTCATGTAAAAAAATCTACCAGACTGATAGATGATACTTTCCTTCGTCAATATTCATCAAAAAGGCTACCAGTCTGATAGATGACACTTACTTTATATTAGTTTACTAATTTTAACATAGCATTCAATTAGAACAGATGCAGCAATTTGTTGGTGTATATACTTCTCAATTTTAGTATTTACTTTGTGCTTGCAACCCTAACGAAATTATTGGACATTATGATTAATGTAAACAACTTGAGTTTTATTGCTTTATTGTGAACATTAAGTATCTTATCTTGTTTGCTTTGAAAAATTATAACCTCGAATACCCAGTGACTGAAATGGATTTTTTCCTTCCTATAATTTAACTAGGCTCTATTACCGAAGCGAACTTAGATAGAAGAGTGGGTAATTTTACTGGCGATATAAAAAATAGGATGGAAATTCTTTAGGCAGCGCTCCTTCTAGAGTAAAGATTTTTCTTTAAGCGGCCCTCCCTCTAGAGTAAATATTTACGTAGGCGTGAGTCGTAATGCTTTTTGATTTATTAAAAAACAGTAAAACCACTAATGGATGCAAGGGAAGGTCGTGTAGAAGCCTCTGCCTCTAACATGATGGTGGCCTTAAATAGAGGGGTGGGTAATTTTACTAACGGTATAGAAAATATGCTTGAATTTCTTTAGGCGGCTCTCCCTCTAGAGTATATATTACAGAAAAACTCATCGGGTCAGAAATAAGATAGATGTATTATGTGAGTATGGTCATACGACTTCACGGGACAAGTTAAATATGTATAGACATACAAAACTAGCGCCTCTTTTTTTTGCGTGTGTGCTCTCATTCTTTCATTTTTAATCTGCGCCTCATGTTAGATTAACTTGCTGAGTGGAGGCAAGGGAAGGTCGTGTAGAAGCTTTTGCCTCTAACATGATGGTGGCCTTAAATAGAAGGGTGGATAATTTTACTAACGGTATAGAAAATATGCTTGAATTTCTTTATGCGGCTCTCCCTCTAGAGTATATATTACAGAAAAACTCATCGGGTTAGAAATAAGATAGGTGTATTATGTGAGTATGGTTGTAACATCCCAAAAATATTAAACTAGAATCATCAAACTCTAATTACCAAAATTAGGATTAACAAAAACTTTTCTAAATAAAAATATGAAAGCATGCATGTGTGTATGCATCCCATTTTGAATTCTTTTGAATTGCCTTGTTTATGTGTTTCTTTGCTTGTAAAAGGATTCTTAGGTGAAATAAACATCATTTAAACAATTCCCAAACTTTTCCCAAAGACAAATAAATCAAAACAAACAAAATGAGTGAATGGTCATTTTGACCAATTTAACTCCCATGCCTACTTTGGTTGTATCTAACTTTCAGAACTTAACAGAAACTTGTTTGGATCTTTGCACCCCTTGATAGTACTCATAACAAAATATCAATGCCCACCTTGTGATCATCCAGAAACATTCAAATGCATAGTTTAAAGGACAGTTCAAAATTTAATCTATATCATATGGGAAGATCCCACTTTTTCAAAAACCACTCAAACAAGCTCAACTTTCAAAACCCAAGCATCTACAGACTTCGCGGCACCTACTTAGCACACCCTTTTACCACAAAATCTTTTCAAAATTCAAAACTTGAATTCATGCGGCCATTTCATCAAACACCTTGCAGATGCAAATCAAATAAAATCAAACACTATATGGAGCAGTGATTTAAGCCTAACATTTCCTCTCTGCGGTTGCAACTAGGCTTTAGTAGATCATCTAGCTCATTTGTAAGCATCTACTTTTCCCAACGTAAAGCTGGGCAATGTCATCAATGGTGAACAACCAAAGCCACCCATGCCACCCTAGTGTATACAGCAAGCTAGGAAGACTGGCCGTACCAACCTTATGCAGGAGATCATCCATGCCTCTGCGCCCCTCTCGACCAGCCGCCTTGAAGACATCGACGGAGCACCCAGGGAGCCCTTTCCGTGCCTCATCAACCATCTGCGGCGTGCTCGGGCGCCACCCTCGACACTGCGCCCAGACCGTCGCTGCCCTTGCGCGTGCATACATGATCACCGTCCCGAGGCCGCGAGACATCCCGTTCGCGTCCCATGCCTCACGACCTTGCTCGCCGTCGACGCCGCCTACTGCCAGCGCGAGCATCACATGTTCAGACCATTGCCACCGCCCTACGCGCATTAAAGCCATGAAACATCGCCGGAGACCACCGGCCGTCGCTTCTGCCGCCATGCCTCTAGCGACCGTAGCCATGTATGCCACCGTCGCCTGCCCATCCGTTCGGTCTCGTCGAGACTATAAATAAACCTCCGCTCAAACTCTTCACACCATCTCACTCCCCTCTCCTCGCTGATCGTTCCACCCGTTTCGAACAAGGAGAGCAGCGCATCACCGGAATTTGGCTGGAGCAGGCTGCCTCTGGAGAAGAAGGGCGCCATTGATTTCGTCCACCCCAGGAGAAGCTGCCGGTACCAGGAGGTTCGCCGTCGTCGACTTCATCGTTCGCCCGCCTCGCCGACCCTCGCTGAGCGGTGAGCCCCGGCGACCCCACCTGCCGCGTTAGGTTTCTCTCTCATGGCCTTGAGCATGAGCGATGGTAGCGGTAGTTCGATTAGACTTAGATCGTGTGGCCAATATTGCCCGTCCGCTTAACCGGCGTTTAAAAACCAGCGACTGGTGGAACCCCTGTGGGTTGAGCCAGCGATCGCGGAGTGACACGTAGGCCCATTATTGTTTCCGTGCAGGTCGTTTGAATTTGGATTTTCCATTATCATTCAAACACAGTTCTGTACCTAGTTTCAAAAATCAACCCAGCTCGATTCGGTGAACCAAATTGAATGAAACCAATTTTGTTAGAAATATATTGAAATGCTTAATCCAAGCCCGTTGGATTCAAATCATTTGAATCTATAGATCAACTTTTGTAAAATAACAAGGCAGAAGCTTTTCTACATTCAAACATTTTTCAAATTTAAACCATAATAGCTTTTGAGTTGATTCCAACTCTCAAAAATCACATTTAACCAAACCTTTCAGAATATATAAAAATATATGGGTTTACTTACAGAAACAATGTTCAAGTAATAAAAGAATGCCATAGGCATTTCTAATCACTTTATTTAATTAAAATAAAAGGTTAAACCTTATTAAATTGTGACACCACTTTAAATCACATTCCCATGTACTGAAATGTGTGGTGATGACATGTGTCAACATGATCCCATGTTTGGTTTGGAGAATATTAAATCTTAAGTAGTTTTTCAATGAGTAGAAAGTACTTTTCTAAAAATAAAAGAAATTAAACCAAGCTTTAATCTTGTAATGTTAGTGATGATGCTAGATCATCTATAGGACCCTTTTGTGTGATGATTGAAATTAGTTAAGTATTGTTTGTTGATTGTGTACCTAGTATTTATTTATAGGCCTAGTATGCAGGCCAAGGATCTGAGGAAGAAGGAGGATACTACAAAGAAGAAGCCGAGGAGAACTTCAACCACTGCTCTGCACAATGCAAGCTATTAACCTTGCAAGCTAACACTTGCAATTTAGCAAGCTTATACTGATACTTGTGCAAGCTAACACTTGCAAGGTACTATACCTATGCAAGCAAATACTTGCTTGTTACCATGCCAACTATATGCCTTAAGCATATATGATTATAACCACTTGATAAACCAATCCTAGTTTTACTTACAAGCTTTATACTTTATTTCTTTATCAAAGCTATTACTTAGAGTTTACTTAAGTAAATTGTAGATACTAGAAGGATAATTGAAGGTTGCATAAAGAGCATAAAATGTGGCCTAAGCTAGACAATATTTATGTCATCCTAAGGTAGGAAATTGAACTTAGTTAAACTCCACTAGTTTACCATCCCTCATTAGTACTTACCCCCACTTGTAGATGCTAGTGCTAAGCATAAAACCTGATCAACTTAGATGGGAATACTTGGTGGAAAAATGGTTATGAAAACCTTGGAATGATGGGTCATTCTATTGAAATGTTTTGGACATGTGTTTACACGGATGATTTATGGTGATGAAAATGTTGAGGCATGAGCCTTAGCCCTTTATAAAACTGATGGTTGGCTGGATGCGATACCATTCCAATTTTACCGTACAACCACAATACCCGAGAATTGGATAGGGCTTGACTAGAAACTTATATACCTTAGTATTAGTTCCCTCACGGCCAAGGTCTGAGCTGAGGATACCTTGTGAAGATTCTCCACGTGTGCAGTACCCAAGATGACAGTTCGTCATGGTTGGGAGGACAAACTCACAGGAGAGGTGCTTAATCTAGGGCGTGTAATTTAAATGTTAGGATTGATTATCCGCATACTGAGTATGGTGAATTTAGGATTTGTTCCTGATGGATGTATCGAATGTTGTGGTGAAAGTGTACAATCTCTGCAGAGTGTCAAACTATTCGAATAGCCGCGTCCATGATTAGGACGATTAGGTGGCCATATTGTTCCCCCGTCAGATGTTTTCAAAATGACTTATGAAATGAACTGAGACTTTGACTTGACCACAACAGAGTTGTGATATGAAATACAAGTTCCCACTTAGGTGTTATAAAATTTCAGCTAGCTTTTCTTGCTTCTGAACTTAGCAGATGTAAATCTGGCTTTTGCAAAACAACCCTAGAGCTTAGTGTCCTATTACAAAACCCCCTTCACTTGTTAGTATTAGTTTGCGAGTACTTAAAGAGTACTCATGGCTTTGTCCTGGCTATTCCGTGGCCATACTATGAAGAGTACTGGAGGATGGACCCGGAAGATTCTGACAACTAGGATCATCTCCCATCGTCGGCATTGCACTGTGACCCGAAGATGGAGCTTCGCCTACGCTACCATTATTATTCGTATTTCCATTTGCTTGAGTTGTATTAAGAAGCTGGATCATGAGATCCTTATTTATGTAAGACCTTATGTATGGTTTGTAATGGATGATGTCTTTGTGGTATCCAATTACTGTTATGTCTACAAAATGGTAATCATGGGATTGCGATGTATGGCATAACGAGCATCACGGGATTAAAATCCGGGTGTTGACAAGTTGGTATCGAGCCATCGACCATAGGAGAGCCTAGTTAGATTGGATGTTTGGAATCAAAACTTAGTTTCAAAACCAAAGAAAGCAAATATTTACAAAACTTATTCCCATTCTTATCCTTTGATTCTTTCATGAAAATTCATGTTCCTCAAAAACTCTTGCGAATACATAAAATTTGACACACTTGATCACTCTACTAACCTCATCTTATATTCTTTTAGATGGGCGTGAAGTACAACAAGTTTTATCGGTTGGGGAATGGAGGAGACCTTATCTTTGAGAGATTTGGATAGCTTTGAACTTGGAGCGTCACTTTTGAGTTCTTGAACTCGACTCAATGATCAAGGAGGAGAAGATGCGATGGCTAATTGTTGCAAGTCTCAGGAAAGATTGAACCTCCTTTGTTGAGAATTCAGTTTACCTTAAGAGAACAAGCGGCTCGATGGACTTGCGGGGCCATCGAGGAAGCTCTTGCCCGTCGTGTGGGCGAGTATCAACTTGATCAAGGGTACCGCTTTGAGTTTTGCCCAAAGGCGTGATGCTAATGGGCGATGACCCTTTGGAAGCCCCATACCACGCAGCTGAAGACCAATTGGACCACCTTAGCTTCATGATCTCGATCGCCGGCAAGAGTTGGATAATTGCCGTGACTACTCCAACCACAAGTCGCCATTATCAAGATGAAGAGATCGGACCATCGCCATGTTAGCAAAGGATACATAAGTCTCCATGGCGTCGGCTCAACAAGAAGGAGCACATCATTGCCCGTCTTATGCCGTATCTCGTCTTTGGAGGAGACCATCCACGAGAGACATGCGGTTGGAGGAAAGGAGAATGCGGAGAGGATCTTCGTGGAGACCCTACTCCTATCTCGATGATGATGATTTTCTAGAGAATCGGGTTATGGACTTCTTCACCGATGAGGATGATTTCGCCTTCATCAATGACGACGATGATGATGAGGATGACGACTACACCGACTCCGAGGAGTAGTAGCACTTGAGCACTAGCGTAGTGAGTATTATTCGGTCCCACTGTATCGTAGTTTTCAGAATGGTTCTTAAAACCATCTGTTTTCCTTTGTTGTGGTGTGTGTTTGTATCGTGTGCTATGAATGAATGAATGAAAAGCAAGTTGTTAGAAAATCTGAGTCAAACTTAAAAAAAAAACTTCTCAAAGCCCTGAACCTTAGAAATTTCCCTCTTATCTCATGATCATCTCTCAATCTTCAGATGCCACGCGGAGGAAGTGGTTCATCCCCGGACCCGATGTTGCAGATCCTGCAAATGTTGGTTTCGACCATGAAGGTGAAAGATCGGGCGTCAAGCCAACCTAGCCACCCTTCAAGAGATAGCTCGGCTAGCCCACAACAATCAAGGCCACGAAACCAGGACAACCATGGATCTAAGCTCAAGAATTTCGAACACCCACCCACTGTTTTCACTAAGTCGGAAGAGCCCTTAGGCGCCCGATGATTGACTACAAACCATGGAAAATAACCTAGAAGTCGCGGGTAAAGCCAACAAGAAAGTTTTGTTAGCCACCACTATCTATTTGGAGATGTCGGAGCATGGTGGAGCAGTGTTAGTGCCATAATGGGAGGAGAATGATGATGGCACAGGAGAATTCAAGGTCAAGTTCAGAACCCATGTGCCATCGGGTTTGATCAAGAGAATGAGAGATGAGTTCGAGAAGGCTGAAGCAGGACGGATGGTAGTGGAATACCGTGACAAATTCTTGTCATTAGCTAGGTATGCCGGATGAGATCGACCGAAGCCAGAAGAAGAGAGATTCTGAATAGTGCACGATGAGATCACGGACAATGTTAATCAATATCCCTTTGCGATATTGAAGCCCTTGTCGACTCGCCATCCGGATGGAAGGAAAGATCAACCAAGCCAATGAGAACATAAGCGTCGCATGATGCATCAACCAGGAACCCATCGGACCCCAAAGTATCGCTGACCATCTCAAGGATTTGCCAAGAAACAAACCCCCAATGAACCGTCAGGCCTATCCAACCGTGGAAACCCAAGGCGGAGGAAATCACAACAACCCGGCAACTCTTGCAATTTAGCGTGCCCCACCAGTTCAACAACAACAATGCTACTCTTGACACCAACACGCCCGAGGGTGGAAGCAATGTTGTGCTGTTGACAAAGGACAAATGCAAGTGACTTGTTGTGTTGTCAAATAAGGGTCACTACTCCAGCAGTGCCCCAACAAGAAGAATGCCACGACCCCAATGCAAATGCTGACTTCGGTAATGACCGTGTTCGACCGGGAAGAAGGTTTGCTCTAGAATTCGCTCAACCACAGCGGCCGTCTTTTTCTCATGCATGCTAAGAAGCTCGAGGCGCCAGGGCGTCGTGCTGGGTATGTTTTCTTTTAATTCAGTACTTGCAAGAGTGTTGTTTGATTCTGGTGCATCACATTCATTTATCACCGAAGAATTTGCCTGCACTAGTGAGATTCAACCAACAAAACTGAAGCATGTTATGATTGTTCAAATCCCCAGTTCAACCACCAAAGCTAGGCAAATTTGCAAAGTCGTCCCTATCCAAATCCATGGCATAGATTTTTATGCTAATCTGATAGTACTCGAAACTAAAGGTTTGGAAGTAGTACTAGGAATGGATTGGATGTCCAAACATAAAGGATTGATTGACTGTGCCAAGAAAACCATAACCATGACGATGCGGTAGGAATATCGATCGAGCATATGCTCTGAAACCTTACCTCGTCAATTCAAGTGCAACAAGAGTATAGCCCAACCTACCATTGACCAAGTCCGGATGATGCAGAATACCGGATGTATTTCGGATGTTTTCCCGATATGCCCCTAGATCGGGATATCGAGTTTATCATCGAACTAATCCCTAAAACAGGACCCATAGCCCAGAGACCATATAGTATGAACCCGTCTGAACTAGCAGAACTGAATAAGCAACTAGATGCCATCTTTGGAAATTGGATTAATTCAACCAAGTCGTCACCATGGAATCACTGTCTTATTTGTGGACAAGAAGGATGGAAGTAACCATATGTATACGGATTATCGGAAGTTGAATGATGTCACCATAAAAATAAGTACCCCTTGCCCAAGATAGAAGATTTGTTTGATCGGTTGATAGGTGCCAAATTGTTTTCTAAGATTGATCTTAGGACTAGCTATCATCGACTCAAAATTACGTCTTGAGGATATTCCCAAGGCGCCTTTACCACTAGATATGGATTATACAGTATACCGTCATGTCTTTTGGATTAAGCAATGCCCCCGCTCATTTCATGAATCTCAAGAATAAGATTTTTATGGACTTCCTGGATAAGTTTGTTGTTGTCTTCATCGATGACTTTGATTTATTCCAAATCGGAAGAAGAACATGAGCTACACCTAAGGACCATTCTTGGAACCCTTAGAGCATCGGTTGTATGCCAAGTTTAGCAAATGTGAATTACGGTTATAGGAGGTAGGATTCTCGACCACATTGTGTCGGTGGATGGATTGCGTTAACCTGCAAAGGTGAAAGATGTAGAAGATTGGCAAGCCCCAACCACTCAAACCCAAGTCCGTGCATTTCTCGGATTGGAGGGATACTACCACAAGTTCGTAGAAGGATTTTCGAGTATCGCTAGACCCATGACCCAATTGCTAAAGAAGTACAAGAAGTTTGAATGGACCGACAAATGTGAAGCGAGTTTTCAAGAACTCAAGAGGAGATTGATTTCATCCCAATCTTAATCATCGGATATCACGAAGCCCTTGACGTGTATTGTGGCATCAAGATCGGTCTCGGATGTGTGCTAATGCAAGATAGCAAAGTTATATCTTATCTATCTCAACTGAAACAACATGAGCAAAATTACCCAACCCATGACCTCGAACTCGTAGCCGTAGTTCTAGCCCTGAAGACATGGAGGCATTACCTGATGGGAAATCGTTGTGAGATTTATTCAGATCACAAGAGCCTGAAGTATATATTCACTCAGAAGGAGTTGAATATGAGGCAAAGAAGATGGATTGAGTTAATCAAGGATTACGATGCGGACATTCACTATCACCCGGTAAAGCCAATGTGGTAGCGATGCCCTTAGCAGATTGCCGTGTCGCGAACTCCATGATTTTGAAGGAGACCAAGCTTGCACAAAGAGATGGAAGATTTTCGAATGGAATTAGTAGTGAAGGATTTTTGGCTAGCATAGAACTTCAACCCACTTTGATCGGCCAGATCAAAGAGCGAGAAAAATGCTAGTATTAGCCGAATCAAGCGTCGTGTCGAACGAGGCAAAGTGCCGAATTCACCAAAGATGAAGGAGTTATGTGGTACAAGGGCGCCTTTGTGTACCAATGATTCACGAGTTGAAATAAGTTATTCTCAAGGAAGCTCATGATACTCTTTATTCTATCCACCGGAGGAACTAAGATGTATCAAGATTTGAAAAACAATTTTGGTGGCATAAGATGAAGAGAGAAATCGGAAGCTATATCGCCAAGTGTGATATATGTCGGTGAGTCAAGCGGACATCAAAGACCCTGGATTCTTGCAACCCTTGCGATTAGGAATGGAAATGGGATTAGTTGGAATGGACTTTATCACGGATTGCCTACTTCTAGTAGGGAAATGACTCTATCTGGGTCATAGTAGGCAGTTGTCTAAAGTCGCCCATTTCTTACCCGTCAAGACCACATATTAGAGTTTGAAGCTAAGCGGAGTTATACATCGCTAGAATCGATGGGTTGCATGGAGTCCCCAAGAGCATCGTGTCGGATCAAGGAACTCGGTTTACCTCGAGATTACGGAAGAAAGTTCAAGAAGGTTTAGGAACCGCCTAGATTGAGCACGCGTATCACCCTCGAACCGATGGACAAGCGGGCGAGTAAATCAAATACTCGAAGATATCTTTGAGAGCATGTGTGTAGAATATGGATCTAAGTCTGAAGGCATGCCGTTTTGAATTTTCATACAACAGCAGTTATCAAGCTAGTTTACAAATGGCCCCATTTGAATTTATGTCACGGAAGAAAGTGTCGCACCCTTTGAACTGGTCGGAAGTAGGAGAGTCAGATTTTGGACCCGATATCCTCGAGAAGCGAAGAAGAGAAGGTTCACAAGATTCGTGAGCACTGAAAAAGCCCTAGTCCCGAAAGAAGGATTCATGAGCAAAGAGCGTTGAGACCTCGCCTTCAACATAGGAGATTTTGTATATCTGAAAGTGTCGCCATTGAAGGGAATGCAGCGTTTCCAACTCAAAGGAAAGTTAGCCCCCAGATATATCGGACCTTTCAAAATTCTGAACCGTCGAGGAGAAGTGTCGTATCAATTGGAACTACCCGAAGAGATGTCAGCCGTGCACAATGTGTTCCATATCTCATTACTTCGCAAGTGTCTCGAAGTCCCTGAGAAGACTGAAGTATTCAAGAATATCGATCACCGGACCATAGAGATCAACGATGACCGGACATATCCCGAAGTACCCATCCATATTTTGGAAGAAGGTTTCCGAACCACCAGAACCCGAAGCATCAAGTTTCTCAAGATTCAGTGGAGCAACCACCACGAGCAAGGAAGCTACACAGGGCCTTGAAGATCACATCAGGACGGAGTTTCCCGATCTCTTCAAATCCTAGGTAATCTTTTCGTCCTTTTTCAAATCTCGGGATGAGATTTTGTTTAAGTGGGGAAGGTTTGTAACATCCCAAAATATTAAACTAGAATCATCAAACTCTAATCACCAAAATTAGGATTAACAAAAACTTTTCTAAATAAAAATATGAAAGCATGCATGTGTGTATGCATCCCATTTTGAATTCTTTTGAATTGACTTGTTTATGTGTTTCTTTGCTTGTAAAAGGATTCTTAGGTGAAATAAACATCATCTAAACAATTCCCAAACTTTTCCCAAAGACAAATAAATCAAAACAAACAAAATGAGTGAATGGTCATTTTGACCAATTTAACTCCCATGCCTACTTTGGTTGTATCTAACTTTCAGAACTTAACAGAAACTTGTTTGGATATTTGCACCCCTTGATAGTACTCATAACAAAGTATCAAGGCCCACCTTGTGATCATCCAGAAACATTCAAATGCATAGTTTAAAGGACAGTTCAAAATTTAATCTATATCATATGGGAAGATCCCACTTTTTCAAAAACCACTCAAACAAGCTCAACTTTCAAAACCCAAGCATCTACAGACTCACAGAACCTACTTAGCACACCACCAAAAATCTTTTCAAAATTCAAAACTTGAATTCATGCGGCCATTCATCGAACACCTTGCAGATGCAAATCAAATAAAATCAAACACTATACGGAAGCGGTTGATTTGAGCCTAACTTGTTCCCTCTACGGTTGTAACTAGGCTTTAGTAGATCATCTAGCTCATTTGTAAGCGTCTAGCACCTTGTAAGCTGGGCAATGTCATCAATGGTGAACAATGAGAAGCCACCCAGGTGTAGGCAAAGAGAGGAACTAGTCATGCCAACCTTGTCGGGGAGATCACCCATGCCTCAGCGCCCCTCGACCAGCCCTGCCTCGAAGACATCGACGGAGCACCCGGGAACAGCGCCCGTGCCTCTGTCAACCATGCCGGCGTGCGCGAGGCGCCACCCTCGACCCGCCCGCGAAGTGCGCCCTTGCTGCGTGCATACATAATCACCGTCGAGAGACCGCCCGGACATCCCGTTCGCCGCCCCATGCCTCCGGCCACCGCCGCCGTCGAAGGCGCCGCCTCCTGCCTTGAGCATCACATGTTCAGAGTTTGCCGCCCCTACGCGCATTAAAGCCATAGAGCATCGCCGAGAGACCGTCGATCGCCATACTTGGCCATGCCTCTAGCAGCCGTAGCCATGTCGCCACCGTCGCCCATCATATTCGGTCTCGTCGTCGAGACTATAAATAGAGGCCTCCCCGCTCAAACTCTTCACACCATCTCACTCCCCTCTCCTCGCTGATCGTCCACCCGTTCTCGGAGCAAGAAGCGGCGCATCACGAATTTGGCGGGCAGGCCGCCTCAGAGAAAGAAAGGCGCCATCGATTTTGTCCACCCATGAGAAGCTACGGTACCGGAGGTTCGTCATCGACTTTGTCGTTAACGCCTCTCAGAGCCCTACTTTGAGCCCTGGTGAGCCCCGACGACCCCGCCTGCCGCGTTAGGTTTACGTCTCGGTCGCCGGCGTAGACGATGAGTACCAGCCGTTCGATTGAACTTAGATCGTGTGGCGATATTGCCCTGCAACCGGCGTTTAAAGAGCCAGTTGGTGGAACCCTGTCGATTGAGCCTTTCTTGAGGTGACAAAGCCAACCCATTATCGTTCCATGACGATCGTTTGAATTTGGATTTTTCCATTTCATTCAAACACGATTCTGTACCTAGTTTCAAAAATCAACCCGGCTCGATTCAGTGAACCAAATTGAATGAAACCAATTTTTTAGAAAGATATTGAAATGCTTAATCCAAGCGTTGGATTCAAATCATTTGAATCTATAGATCAACCTTGGTAAAATAACAAAGCGAAGCTTTTCTACATTCAAACATTTTTCAAATTTAAACCATAATAGCTTTTGAGTTGATTCCAACTCTCAAAAATCACATTTAACCATACCTTTCAGAATATATAATAATATATGAGTTTACTTACAGAAATAATGTTCAAGTAATAAAAGAATGCCACTTAGGCATTTCTAATCACTTTATTTAATTAAAATAAAAGGTTAAACCTTATTAAATTGTGACACCACTTTAAATCACATTCCATGTCTTTGAAATGTGGTGATACATGTGTCAACATGATCCCATGTTTGGTTTGGAGAATATTAAATCTTAAGTAGTTTTTCAATGAGTAGAAATTACTTTTTTAAAAATAAAAGAAATTAAACCAAGCTTTAATCTTGTAATGTTAGTGATGACGCTAGATCATCTATAGGACCCATTTGTGTGATGATTGAAATTAGTTAAGTATTGTTTGGTGATTGTGTACCTCGTATTTATTTATAGACGCTAAATGCAGGCCAAGGATCTGAGGAAGAAGGAGGATACTCTGAAGAAGAAGGCGAGGAGAACTTCAACCACTTTGCTACAAGGCAAGCTATTAACCTTGCAAGCTAACACTTGCAATTTAGCAAGCTTATACTGATACTTGTGCAAGCTAACACTTGCAAGGTACTATACCTATGCAAGCAAATACTTGCTTGTTACCATGCCAAATATATGCCTTAAGCATATATGATTATAACCACTTGATAAACCAATCCTAGTTTTACTTACAAGCTTTATACTTTATTTCTTTATCAAAGCTATTACTTAGAGTTTACTTAAGTAAATTGTAGATACTAGAAGGATAATTGAAGGTTGCATAAAGAGCATAAAATTTGGCCTAAGCTAGACAATCTTTATGTCATCCTAAGGCAGGAAATTGAACTTAGTTAAACTCCACTAGTTTACCATCCATCATTAGTACTTACTCCCACTTGTAGATGCTAGTGCTAAGCATAAAACCTGATCAACTTAGATGAGAATACTTGGTGGAAAAATGGTTATGAAAACCTTGGAATGATGGATCATTCTATTGAAATGTTTTGGACATGTGTTTACGAACACCAGATGATTTATGGTGATGAAAATGTTGAGGCATGAGCCTTAGCCCTTTATAAAGCTGATGGTTATGCGGATGCGATACCATTCCAATTTTCTGCGTCTGACCACATGATACTGAGAATTGGGTAGGGCTTATTGAAACTTATATACCTTAGTATTAGTTCCCTCACGGCCAAGGTCTGAGCTGAGGCTACCTTGTGAAGATTGTCCACCTGTGCAGTACCCAAGATGACAGTTGGTCATGGTTGGGAGGCCAAACTCACAGAAGAGGTGCTTATACTAGGGCATGTAATTGAAAGGTTAGGATTGATTATCCGCATACTAGGTATGATAAATTCAGGATTTGTTCCTGACGGATGTATCGAATGTTGTGGTGAAAGTGTACAATATCTGCAGAGTGTCAAACTATTGAATAAGTGTCGTGGTTATGGACAGTTGGAGTATTATCTTGTTCCCGTCGGATGTTTTCAAAATGACTTAAGAAATGGCGAGACTTTGACTTGACCATGAGTTGTGATATGAAATACAAGTTCCCACTTAGGTGTTCTGAACTTAGTTGATGTAAATCTTGCTTTTGCAAAACAAGCCTAGAGCTTAATGTCCTATTACAAAACCCCCTTCACTTGTTAGTATTAGTTTGCGAGTACTTAAAGAGTACTCATGGCTTTGTCCCTGGATATTCCCGTGGCCAGACTATGAAGAGGAGTACCTGGAGGATGGACCCTAGTAAGGTTATGACAATTAGGATCATCTCACATCGTCAGCATTGCCTGTGACCCCGAAGATGGAGCTTCTCCTATGCTACCGTTATTATTACGTATTTCCGCTTGAGTTATATTAAAGCTGGATCATGAGATCCTTATTTGTGTAAGACCTTATGTATGGTTTTTAATGGATGATGTCTTTGTGGTATCCAATTCTGTTATGTCTCGCAAAAATGGTAATCCTAGTATTGCGATGTATGGCATAACATGCATCTGAGATTAATAATCCGGGTGTTGAAAATGGTCATACGACTTCACGGAACAAGTTAAATATGTATAGACATACAAAACTAGCGCCTCTTTTTTTGGCGTGTGTGCTTTGATTCTTTCATTTTTAATCTGCGCCTCATGTTAGATTAACTTGCTGAAAATTCGGAACTATCCTACACATATATCCAGAACGGTTGATGAGCCAGGAACAAATTTTTTTAATACATCCGGATGGCTTCACTAGACACTTCTTTGATTTAGCTTTAGTAATTTGATTTGATGTCTATAGTATCCTGTCATGTCCATCGGTTTGGTTCCTTTATGTTTGTATATTGCAACTTTGGTAAAATTCAGGTGTTTCTTCTTCAGATACACCGTGTTAGAAACATGAATGTTGGATATCCCTATGTAGGAGCAATCCGTTGTATTGCCAGCCATCATCGTTTGATTTCTTGATGTCAAGAACTCAGACAAGAATATACCAAGGTAGTTAGGAAAGGGCAACACCTCTTCGGTATCTTTGAACCTCAGCTCTGAAAAGCCTAGTAAAATAGCATTAGAAAAAGGCTTTATTTAGGCAACGCTCCCTCTAAAGCTTAAATAGAATAGTTGGTAATTTTGGTAACAGCTAAAAAAGCCAGAATTTCTTTAGGCAACGCTCTCTCTAGAGTATATATTACAAATAAAATTCGTTAGGTCAGAAATAAGATAAGTGTATTGTGCGAGTATAACCATACGACTACACAGGACAAGTTAAATATTAGACTTTTCCAACTTTGTTTTTGTTCGGTTCCTCGGGGACAAGTTAAATATTAGGTATAAACATACAAAATTAGCAGCAGCAAGATGGAGTGGTACTGGAAGGGTGACTATATGTTGGTTGGTCATTTGTGTGCCTCCTGACTTGGATGTGGCATCTAGAGGGTGAATGTTTGTTCTCAACTGTTTGGTTCTAGCTTCCGGATCTTCATGTGTGGTTTTGATTGTCAGTGTGCTTGCCTTTGATTCTGTGTTGCTCCTACACCTTCTAGGGTTTTACCTGCTTATGTTCTCTTTTCTTTATCTTCTGTTCAGTAGTTCTTGGATAGGTTGTGAGGTTTCTTCCTTTTTGTTTCAGGTTTTCTGCTGCAGCGTATTGTTGTTGGGTCTGCTCTCTTCTGGTAGGTGGTTACTTTTCCCCCTGCTCGTGCCTCTTTTCTTTGTTCTGCGGTGGTATTCTTTGTTCTGCAGTGGTATTCTTAGGTTGCTTCGATGCCCATGTGTGTGTGTAAAAAACCTAAATAAAATATTATTGGGTCACTTGATAATATATTGGCCATCCCGGTTTTTTATTTCCTATTCTTTCTATGTTTTTGATTAAGCTTTCCTTGTTGGGATGTTTCTGTATTTTGAGTTTTCCTGGCTGGTCTCGCATTAGCGTATCATGCAGAGGTGCTGCTGCGTCCTACGAGTTGGTTTATTGGCAGCCAGTGTTCCTGGTTTTCTGTGGTTGTTGGGCCCGTGTGGTGTATGTGCTAGATCAAGGTGTACTACTTGTTGACGTTATCGATTTTAGATTTGTTTGTTTCTTGTCAGGATGTGCTGTTTATGCATTATGTTGCTTCCTTGCTGACAATATGCCCCCAAGATGTTTGCCTCCTCGGTGGGTGACTCTGCACTGGGTTCCTGATCCCCCTGCTGGTCAGTCACGATACAAGAGGAAGAGTAGGTCTTACACTCTAGTATTTGTTTTCTGTGTTCTCTAGGAAGGCCTGCGTCTTACCTGGATTCTGTGTACTTGTGTGTGTTAGGGGATGGGTGGTATCCGTTTCTCTCTCCGCATGTTAGTAGGTTTAATCGGAAGAAGATGAGGCTTATGATTAATCTGAGGCATAGTGACTACAAAGTTGTGGGGTTTATATGTGCTATGCTTTCTTTTTTACTGTAGCTTTGTTTTGAGTCGCATGGTTACTTGTTTGGTTCTGCTGTTAATCGTAGAGCATGTTGTGCGAGGGCCACTACCCAAGCACTGGGAGGGTTTCCCTACTGAACTAGCTGAGGGTATTAAAGGTAGTAGTCTACGTACATGTTTCATGGAAAAAATAATGTTTTCCTGCTCGTCTCCTTGTGGCTAAAAGTGTTCCCACGTTTCCTTTGTGCATAGCCTCTTATGCGGAGCGGTCGTACCATGGTGCTCCTGAATTTAGGTGTTATCACTGCGGGGCGGCTTTCTGGTGGGGTGAGCGTGTGAAAGATAAGTCTTCTTTTCGTCAGCGGAGGGTTCTCTTTTCCAAATGTTGTAAAGGCGGGAAGGTGTACATTCCACCTTTTAGAAAACCTCCTGATTTTCTCGGAGATCTTCTACACTACGATGGTGATACACGCGCTAGACGTTTTGTTTCAAAAATTCGACAGTACAACTGTTTGTTCTCTTTCACATCGATGGGTGCAAAAATTGATAGAACTTTGAACAACTCGCGTGGTCCTAGCATTTTCAAAATCAAGAAATTTGTTTGTCACCGTATGGGTTCGGTTTTACCTGAGAAAAGTGATGCGGTTGGCTCTGTTAACGGTAGGAACCCCCCTAAATTTGCTGAGTTGTATATCTATGATACCACTAATGAGGTTAAAAACAGTATTAATGCGGTCAATCCAGACAATGATAGGTCTGGAGATTTAGACCCTGCTATCGTTGCTGGTCTTCTAGCTATGCTTAATTCATGCAATGACCTGGTGAAAATATTTCGGCAGGCTAGCGAACGTATTAGAGGTCATGAGGATGAACTTGTGGCTATACGCTTGGTTGCTCCCTCTGAGGGTGATGGTGCTCAGTACAGTTTGCCAACAACCAGCCATTTGGTGGCTTTAATTGTTGGTGATATTGATCTCGAAACACCTACTCGTGATATCATTATTGATAACAAGAGAACAGGTTTGCAACGGATTTCTTCGCTGCACCCTTCTTATATGTCTTTGCAATATCCATTGTTGTTCCCTTTTGCTGAGAGAGGCTACCACATTAAGATTCCTTACCTTGGTTCCGACGAGGCTGGCTCGACTTCTCGAGTAACGCTTACCATGCAGGATTATTACTCTTTTGTGTGCCACTACCGGCCAGCGCATATGAACCCTTATTTGTGTTATGGCTTGTTGTCATTGCAAGCTGTTGTCGACTCGCGGACATGCATAGATGAGGGTCGTCTATGGTTCGTCATTAATAATCAGGAAACCCTTAGGAGTGAGCATTTCCAAGGCATTCTGAGCTATTGGTGAGGTTTTGTGGATGGTTGTGATGTTGGTAAATCCATTATTTTGCCTTCTAGTCACACTGGTGGGCGTCGTTATTTTCAAGAAAATTTCGGGGCGCTCTTGCAATTCTTGGCGGGTTCTGGGTCTCTGATCTTTTATACTTTCCTTGCAATCCCAAGTGGTGCAGAGATTCTTGGCGCTTACATGAGCACGGACATGACCCTCACAGCAGGGATGATATTGTTGTTAGAGTCTACAACCTGAAGCTTAATGAGTACCTCGACGATATTAAATCGGGCTATGCATATGGTCCCATCGTTGCTAGTACTGTTTGGTGGCTTTTTGTTAGTGCTTCCGTGCATGTTTCTTCCTTTGTTGTTTTGCGTTTTCTTCTATTTCTCTTTGTTTGGTCCAATGTATTCTCGCTTGTCTTATGGTTGTCTTTTTTGGAACAGTTCTTCATACGGTCGAGTTCCAAAAACGGGGTCTTCTGCGCTCACATCCTTATGCAGTTGAAGAGGGCATACACCGAGGTCTGTGCAAGATTGATTGATTCTTTTGTTACCGCTGAAATTCTAGATCCCGTGGAAGATCCTCTTGGCTATATTTTGGTTTCTGAGTTTATGATGCATGGGCCTTGCGGAGAACTTAATGATAAATGTGTTTGTATGAAAAGTGATAAATGTTCCAAACATTTTCCAAAGGATTTTCAAGATGAAACTACCATTGATAAGGACGGTTATGCTCTTTATAGGCGTCTTGACAATGGTCGGCGTGTGTTTAAGAATGGGAAATGGCTTAACAATCGGTGGGTGGTGCCTTATAATTTGTCCATGTTGAAAAAATACCAAGGCCATATGAATGTTGAGTGGTGCAATAAATCCCAGGTAATGAAGTATCTATTTAAGTATGTGACTAAAGGACCAGACTATTCGAAATTGTATTTAGAAAGGATTAAAGGCAAGGGTGTCCTTAGGGATGGTAAGGCTCGTCCCCCAGTTAACGAGGTTAGAGAGATTTGGAGGCTAGGCATATATGTGAGTACGATGCTTTGTGGCGAATCTTTGCGTACACTATACACGGGAAGACTCCATTCATTGAGAGGTTTCCCGTGCATCTCCCTGGGATGAATACTATTAGGTTTAAGGCTACTGCTGATCTCACTAAGCTTAATGACAACGAATTCTTGAGAAAGACTAAACTAACAGAGTGGTTTGTGGCAATGACTTATTTCCTAATGCTTGGTCCTTAACGTATTGTGAGTTCCCAACGGAGTGGACATGGGAGGCAGAAAGTAGGTCATGGCATCCAAGGGGAGGGGGCGATAGGATAAGTCGTGTTACTATGTCCGAATTTGTTGGAGAGTTGTATTATCGTCGCTACTTATGATTGTCAAAGGGGCTACATCTTATGCATACCTCAGGACATTTGAGGGTGTTATATATGCTTCTTACAAAGAAGCTTTGTCTTTTCGGGTTTCTTGGGTGATGACCACAGTGGTGCCGGTGCTTCGATGAAATTTACACGGGGTTTTGGGACATGTTTGCGCGTCCTATTTGTCATGATGTTATTGTCTTTGCGGGGTGAATAGTGAGAGATTTCTTTGAGAAGTCTTTGGAAGCTATATCGATGATTTGCGATGGGAACATTAGGCGGGTTTGGGTAATCAAGATATGATGTTCTGTTGCGGCTTAGGGATGAACTTCTTGGCCTTGCTTTTGAAGTGTTTCTTAGAAATGGTTCTAAAATAACTGATTTTAATGCGCCCCAAAATCAACCTCGGTGGTCCTTTCCATGGTCGGTTGATCCGGGAAGAAATGTCATATGATTACATTGCTCTTGCAAAAGAAGCGATTATCTCATTGACAAACTTAATGGCGGCTAACATGCTTTGCTTTCAAAAAATTATTACTTTGTGTTGAACCGGATGTCAGGTCTTTTCTTTGTCTCGGTTTGGCGGAATGGGAAAACTTTTCTATGGAATGTCATTTGTTCTTATCTTGAGGAAAGAATAAGATTGTTCTCACTGTTGCGTCCTCCGGTGTTGCCTCGCTTCTTTTGCCTGGTGGTCAAACCGCTCATTCACGTTTTAAAATTCCTATTGATATTGAGGATCGTTCTATTTGTGAGATTAAGAGAGGCACACATTTGGTTGATCTCATAAGGGAAACCTCCCTCATTATTTGGGATGAAGCGCTAATGACAAACCATATGTGTTTTGAAGCGATGGATAGAAGTTTGCGGGACATCTTGTCTATGGATGATCGAACTTCTGATGTTCCCTTTGGTGGTGTTGTCATGGTTTTGGGTGGGGATCTTAGGAAGATACTACCAGTTATTGAAGGTGGTTCACGGGCACAAATAGTTTCTGCAACTATTACAAATTCACCGTTGTGGCGTTCCTTTACTGTTTTGCCTCTGGCTGAAAAGATGAGGCTTCTTTGTCTGCGGATTGCTAATGTTGCATTGCAGCGAGGAAGCTTTTGTTTAGTAAGTGGGTTCTTTCTCTTGGTGAAGGGGCGTTGCCGGTGTCTGCGTCTTGGCGAAAAAATTCTTCTGGATAGACATGCAGATGATCTTTTGGTTAAGCGATGGTGATGAGATCTCGGCAATTATTGATGTTGTTTACACAGACTTTGCTTTTAACTACCACGACTCAGTATACTTGCGGCAACGAGCTATACTAGCACCCACGGATGAAATAGCTGAAGAAATTAATGCACATGTTATAGGTATGGTACCTACTGAAGGTAGGTGAATACTGAAAAGCGACTCAAGTCTTCTCTGCTGGATCGATTAAAGAAGATGATATATTCTACCCTCCCGAGACCCTTAATGCAATTACAGTTCCTAAATTTCCAAATCACAAGCTTTATCTTAAAGTGGGTGCTCCCATTATGTTGCTTAGGAACCTGAGTCAGTCTTCTAGTTTATGCAATGGGACGCGTCTTATTGTTGTTGAGCTTGGTGACCGTGTCCTCAAGGCGGTTGTAATTCTGAGTTCACACATAGGGGACGTAGTATATATTCCAAGGATTGAGTTGTCGGCAAAAAAAACCAAATGGCCTTTTATTCTTACACGTCGGCAGTTCCCGATTCGTTTGTCCTATGCCATGACAATAAATAAGAGTCAGTGCCAGACTTTAGCTTCTATTGGACTATACCTTAAAACACTAGTATTTTTAGCATGGGCGGCTATATGTGGTTTGTCTCACGTGTTACCTCTAGAAAAGCTCTGAAAATCTTGATAACAAATGAAGACAAGACACATGGATCCCAAACCAAAAATGTGGTGTATCGAGAGGTCTTTTGATCTGATGATTTAACTTTCGCTTTTGAACCTTTGTTCTATGTTTGTGTATATATATACTGTCTCTTCTTCATGTTTTTGTGTTAGTGTTAGATAGACCCTTGTGTCCTATATACTATGAAGTTTATAAGGTTAATTTGTGCTTTGTTTACCTTGGTTGCATGCTTTGTTTATATATATTAGTTAACCTATACTTTTTTTATTTATCTGGTTTGTTCATATGTATGTATACAACTTCGATTATATCGTCTATGTAGGTTACATGTACTATGTTTACATCTCCTCTTTCTTGCTTTTGCATCCTCCTCCTCATCGTCCTTTTTTATATAGGTGGTTCTTTGGTTTGATGTTTGCATGTGCCTTGTTATGTATGTATTGTTTTTGTTCTCTCTGACTTATTTCCTTCTGTACTATAGATGGCGGTCAACCAACTTAGTGAGCTAAACCCCACCAGTCGAAATTGGACGGTCCATGTGTTTGTCTCTCGGCTCTGGCAGCACCGTGGGGCTACGGACGATGGTCCTATAAGGCACACTGATATTGTCTTCCAGGACACACAAGTTACGATTCTTTCTTTTCTTTGTCGCTATTACCGTACCTATTTTACTATATGGTTCGTGATCTCTGTGGATTCTTAATGATCATGGGGTCCTTTAGGTGTTGTGGACCTTGCTTGCATGCGTTGATGCAGATTTTCGGTCTAGACTTGTCATACGCTATTGATGAGCTACTTCTTGTTGTGTGTTCCTTGTGTCAGGTAGTCCCGATATTGGGGGTATGCTTTATATTGTACTCTTGCTCTTGTTACTTCCTCATTTCCTATGAGTTCTCGCTAATCATAGGAGGTGTAGAATTGGTATCTTGTCTACTGCTACCAGTTCTGTTTCATTGTTTTTGTGATAATGTTGTCCACTAACAAACTGTCGTCTACGTGATCTCGGGACACCAGCTGTGCGGGGAGATAAGAGGCCTTGGTTAACTTTTCATGCAAAAAAATCGAAGAGGGCCGGGTTTAGCTAACCAGGTTCTGGTATGTCAAAGAAGGAAAGATATAGGCGATGAGTCTCGGTTCATGATTAGGTTTAGTAGGTACCACGATCTGCGAGCTTCACGATAATGTCATGGATTACCCACTCTATACCTATGCTCTCACACCAATTGATGATCTGCCAGACCCATCTGACATACCAGAAAGATTCATAGGTTCGTCCTTTTGTTCTTGGACCTATTTTTCCCAAACTTTACTTGCGCGCCATATTTCCCTTGGTGATCCCTATGGTCTTATCACTTCTTTCTGTTGATCCTTTTTCGTAGATGTGGTTGGCATTGTGACTGGTGTTTTTCCGATCACTACTTATCACAGTGCTACTCGTGCCACTCCTTCTATCAAGCGGGTTGTTTACTTGAGCAATCTTAGGTACTATTGCTTTGTGATGTTATGTCAGCTTCTTAGTTTCTTGCTCTCTGTTGGCTACTATTCTTGCATCTGACTGTTGTTTTTGGTCTTTGCTTCAATGATTGTCAGTTAGCCTTGTTCTCGGGGTGGCGGCGACTTCTTTTGATGGTGAAGCGTGCTCGAGGCTGAGAAGGACCTATTGTGGTGCTTTTTGTGGGCACCTTGGTCAAGCCATTTGAAGGTTAGGACTGGTATTATTCTTGGGGTTTTTTACTCAGAGTTGTTTTTCCTCATTCCTCTCTTCTAAAGTTTTAACTCTATCTGGTCATAGGTCGTAGAGGATTAAGTGGTGGTGCTGCGTGCATTTGTTTCATTAACGAAGGCTACCCAAGATCACGAGATCCATACGATAAGTTATTATGTTGCGATATATGCTTTTATCCTTGTGTTTGGGTCGCCAAACTTTGTTATCCGGTTTACATAGGCTAAGGGGCGGGGTTCTGTTTGTCAAAACATCTAGCTCGAATAGCTTCTTTGCTCAAATAAGTGCTCGGGTTGATCTTGAGGCGAATACCGTTAGAGAAGCTGCTAGACTGAACATTTGGGATAATGAGGTGCATGCTCATGCTATTATATTACATCTAATCTCTTGTTTTCTGTACCCTTTGTTTACGGTTCTTATTTTCTTGCGAAACCAAGTATTCTTTGCCTGTCGTCTTAACAAAACTTAGTCACGGAGAGCGTTACTAGTTTTACGCATGTACAACATGTAGCAGGAGCAGTTCCTTGTGGTTACGTGTACAAGTGTCGATACCGGTTTGTAAAGACGCAGGTGGAGCAACTAGGTAATTATTGTTGTTCCATAACCTTTGTGCTTTTGGTTTCATATATTTTGTGCACCAATTTTGGAGCTTGCATAATGTTTGGCTTAGTCTTGCTTACTCATCTGGTCTTATTAGTATTGTGCATGTCTGCTTTTACGATGTTCTTGTCTTAATCTTATCACAGGCGTGTCTTATGTTTTTGTTAACGTTCTGCTGAATACGGTACAAAATCTGCTATGTTGGTCTTGATAATCTTTGGTGAGGTTGAACTCGTGTTCTTTGATAGGGCTAGCAAGGAGCTGGTTGGCAAGGCGGCTCTCACCGTTCTCCGCTCCAGGGTTCCCCAGGGTGCGTCGGTTGAGGAGGCCGTTCAGTTTGGCCGGACGGATCGATCAACTCAAAGGAACTTGCCTCTATTGTGTCGAAAGTATCCCGTTGTTTCTCGACAACCAAGAGTT
Organism: Avena insularis; assembly: GCA_023614405.1. Taxonomy (NCBI): domain Eukaryota; kingdom Viridiplantae; phylum Streptophyta; class Magnoliopsida; order Poales; family Poaceae; genus Avena; species Avena insularis. Next base: position 34,413 of record JAJUPC010000640.1, on the reverse strand, counting down.
TTGGCCTTAAAGTCCCTTGGTAGTCTTACGAGTTCATAAATTGACAAATTCTATGGGAAGCGAACCCATTCCTCTGTTCTCGCCCTAGATGCCACAAACATTGCTTCCTCCCCAATTTGTCTTTGGTAGTGAATCTGGTTTGGCGTTCGTTTCTCTGGACGGATCTGGCGATGGTGGTTTAAATTCCATTGGTCTTGCTTTGGTGCGAGATCTTGCCGCTAGCAGTTATGTCTCCTCCTAGCGGTGCTGATACTCGGGTCACTGAAGTAAGTGATTAATGTTTTAGTTCTCCTTTTGTCTTCACGTCCGAATTGTTGGTCACATTGTTGTGTTTTTAGCTTCCTATATTATGTTGTTAGGCTTAGATAATGTCTCCTTTTACATTTATTGCCTTTTGCCTTGTTTATGCTCAAGTAGAACTTAATCCTCTGTACTATGTCGAGGTTGGTTCTAACACGCCGCTTCTGAGACACCAGCGTCGGCCATAAAAGACCTTGAACTTAGGTATGGCTTCACATACTAAGGCTCATGCTGCCATTTAGTCGGTTGTTAGAAAAGCGTCGTTTTAGGTGTTGTTTTCCACTAATTACAGGCATGGCAAGAATGTGGTTCCTTCTTCTGTCCAGAAAAACCTGTTCCCATCATCACCGACTCCTGATGGATCAGCTTCTATGGTGGATTTGGACTTTGCTATGGCTGGAAGGCTTCGTCTTTGATTGATACTAGCGATCTGTCGCTTCTCCCACTCGCTGAGGGTTTGGCCCTCAAGGAACCAAAGTTAGTTTCCTATTTCCTTTCGTACTCTTTCGGTTGTTTGCTCGTGTGTTTATGCTGATTTAGGTGTTGACCAAAATGTTTGTAGGCCTAGCGCTTACCTTAAAGCATGGGAGAGGAATGTTAATTCCAAGAAGTGAGAACTAAATCAGCGGTATACTTTCTTATTTGTATGGAATATTCTTTCTTTATTTCTTGCTGGACTTTTGCCGATTGCTGATCCGAACTCTATGTTTCAGGGGTCTGCCTTCTGGTGACGCATGTGGCTCGTGTTGTCTTCTTCAAGTTATCTATATGGTGTAGGATCTGGGTCTATGTTCCCCTCTTTTGCAGTGGAGCTATACATATGAACACCAGGTGTTCAGGGTGCAATGGTTGTTTGTTGCGCCTTCCACTGTCCTTCCGTTTATTAATATTCGTAGTATGCTGCCACTTTTGGCTTAGGCTTGTATAGGATACCATGTAATGACGTGCTCGGGAACAAGACTATTATAAATCCCTGGCACGATTCCGCCCTAAGCCTGCTGCTATATAATTTGCTCTGCCCCAACGAGACTAGCTCGGGGCATCACTCTTGGAACCTTAGTTTTATGGTACTGTGCGCAAAAGCTTGGATGCCTTTTCCTATGTTAAGCGCAGTGACTTAAAGACTGATTATGTATATTATCTTATTAGCTGGTCTCTACGTGACTTGTTGGTTGGTTCTGATTGCTTTTGTTGTCCCCCTTTGATGTTTTTCTTTAGTTTGCAAGCCTCCTAATGTTTTTCTGCATTTAGTTTGCAAGCCTTCTGATATTTTTCTGGGACGCTAATTGAAATGATCTATCTGTCAAAGAAGAATACTGAGGTTTCAACTAAATTTGAAAGTATCAACACACTATGTGCAACAAGACATGCAATCCTGTCCACTCCTCTCTTTACCTGTACAATGTTATCCTATTCTTTTTTTATTTATGCCCTCTGTTGTACCAAGAGCAAGGAATATTCCGAGGCTGTGGTAGAAGTTCTTCGTGATGCAAAAGGTATGTTCGTCGCTGGTTCTTATTCTCTTCTGGAGCATGTTGAATCAGCAGTGATGGCAGAAGCGTTTTCCATGCGCGATGGACTGGAGTTAGCAAAAAATCATGGATGCAATACGGTGGAAGCTGAATCAGATGTTGTGGAGGTTATTAATGCATGCACTGGAGAGGAGAGGTGGTGGAGCTCGACAGCGGCTATTTTTGCGAGGTGTGTTGACTATATAAGTATAAGAGCATCTCCACTCGTTGGGCGTACCAGACGAATTGATGCATTTTTTGAGACGGAATGAGTTTTAGCACAGATGCGCCCAGTTTCCCACCCGCGTACCCAGGCCGAGTTCCCAAGTTTGGACAAAATTCATTAAAGATGGATGAATTTCATTAAGTTGGGCGAATATAGGTGGATTACATCAAATTTAAACTAAATGAGTACATAAATAAACTTAAAAAGGGCGGGTTCGCCGTGGCCTCCGCCATTCTACATGCCGAAGTTGCTGTAGAACACCGTGTAGCCGGAATTGGCGCGACCGTCATCCTCACCGCCGCCGTCGTCGTCGCTCGGCGGCTGGTTCTGGCGGGAGCTCCCCTGCCTGGGTCGCCGCACCTCCACGGCTGGTAGGACGGGGCTTCGTCGTCGTCATCGTCGTCGTCGAGGACGTAGAGCGGGGCATCCTGGTAGGCGAGCTCCCGCCCGGACATTGCTCGTCGCCGGCACTTTGCTGCTCTCGACTGCTTCTTTGCGATCCGAGATCTTCCGCTTCGGCCTTCTCCCAGTCCTTCCTAGACCACTCCAGGATGTCCGTGAGAGGCTCCACCGGCGGTGCCAGTGCGAGCGCTGCTCCAGCACCATCCTCAAGGACGCTTGGCGCAGGTGGCCGCTTGGCAGCGCCGTGGACCTTGGCTCGCCGATGACGACGCCGCAGGAGCGCGTCCACGGCGGCGAGCATCTGGCCCGCCTCCGCTTCTTCTTTACGCCGGCATCTTGCGGCAGCGGCAGCGAAGCCGGAGTGCGATCTGCGGCGAACGAGATGAGCTCATGCTCGCCATCCTCCTCGGCATCCAGTTGGCCGGTGGACGCTGCCCAGACCTCACCGCTGGCGTGGGCGTTCGCGGGAAGCCTATACGCGGCGTGTTGCCGGCGTTGATGTTCTCCAGCACCACCCTCAGCGTGCGGCGTGGCGCGCTCCACCAACGTCGGCGCCCCGCCGAGTTGTTGCGCTTCGGCGGCGACTCGTTGGGTGGCCCCTCGTGGCGGGCGAGCTCCTAGACGCGGCGCTCCGCGAAGAACTCCTCTCAGTAGAGGAGGTTGTCCGGCGACTCGGCGGCGGAGGGGTCGTCCATGGCCGCGATGTACTCCGCCATCTCGTACGGTAGCTCCTCCGGCATGGGCGCTGGCGGGATGGGGATACCGTCGGCGCTGAGCTTCCACCCCGGAGGGTTCCGCGTGTCCGGCGGCGCCATGTATCCGGCCTCGTATAGAAGGCGTGCTTCCCAGGCCTGCAATGTGCGCCGGTCGAAGCCGTTTGCCGCCGCGCTGTCGCAGGGATATCTCTCGGCCATGGCTGGTGAGTGAGATGGGGAAAGTTCGCCGGAGGGGAGGGGAGAGTGAGTGAGTGAGGGTGGGAAACTCCGGGGAGTGCAACTTATAAAAGGCCGGGACGGCGGGCAGGAGAGGTGTGGCGGCGGCGGAAAAGAAGCAGCGAAAATTTAGTGCCGCAGGTCGTCATGAGTTGCACCACTTCATCTGAACTGCACGCCTTGAGTTGGTGCTTTTGAATCGTTGTTGTGTTGAAAGTTCACATTTTTTCTCAGAGAAATTCAGTATGTCAGAGCTTGAAACTTATTGATTACTTAGTTTTTTTTTTATCTATCAGCAAAGATTATAATTGAATTATGATGGATTCAAAGAGCTTGAAGAACAAAATGAATGCCTCATGCATCATCTCAAAGAGACAGATCAATACAAGAAACCTCTTGCTAGAGGTTAGTTTCTTGCCGTTAGACATGTTTTCCTTTTCTTAGCGGATGAAAGCATCAAACTTATTAACTTCTCTGCGGCGTCCCCATTGATGAAACTTGGAATCTATTCTTAGTATTGGAGACATGGGTTATAGGCATAAATCTATGATGCTCTCTTGAAAAGCGATTGGACAAAGCGAGGAGGCACCGTCGACAACTGCGGTATCCACGTACCATCACGTTCTGAATCTGGCGTATCCGGCGATACATCTACGATCGCGTGTCGGCCGTGTCCCTTTTCAATTTTTTGAAATCCCGATCACGAGACGGAACGGCGGCGCAGGAACGCGGGACACGGGAGGAACCCTAAGCCCTACCAGCGCTCTCTCCTCTCCGTCCATTACATCCGGCCGAAGCTGGATCGAGCAACTGCTCTCATGGCCGCCCGGCCGGAATCGCCGTCTTGCCTGAATCATGTGCGCTACCACTGAATCCGCCCTCACCGCTGGAATCGATCCTCGCCACAGATTCGCCTCTCCTCCCGATTCAGCTCTCCTGACCGGATTCGGCAACAAGGTACCTACCAACTCCTCCTGTCGTTCTTCATCCTGCATGTTGTTGTGTTTCTGTTTCCTTTAGGTTGTGCTTGCACCTTGGCTGTGAGTCTTGATATTTCTTTGCTCTTGTGTTGGTACTTGCAGTGTAGGAGTGGGATACGAATATGTCATCGCATGGCGGTGACCGGTCTTGACCGTGCTCGCTGCTATAGTGCGCTTGCGACTATACAGCGCTGAGGAATTTCTTGCCTAGCGATACTTGTCTTTGTTTACGTGTTTCTGATTTACCCAGATTTGGGCAGTCATAGATGGAAAGATACACGCCACTTCGAAGCCTCTGTCCGCGTGGTGTTGCCGAGGTTGTCTGTGTTCGTCTCTGTCGCCTCTGGTACCGCGGGTGGCACCGATCGAGGCCTATCAAGGATATACATATGGTCCTCGCCGACTCATGATGTGCTTATTTCTGATTGTGCACATTAGAGACCAGATCTGAACTCATTTACATTGTAAAAGAAAAACAATTTTATCCTTGGCCCGATAGTAGTAGTATGGCTTCAATTGCATATTTTCATGCTTTCACATTTGTCATATAGGCATGTCGTAGTTGCTAGAGTATTCGAGGGTGCTTTATTAATGAAGTTTGTATCTTATCTTTGAAGGTTATCCAAGAATATGTTCTAGCTGAATTCGATGTTGATGCAATGATGCTTGCCATGAAAATCACACCTACGAGTCTGTCATAGACCGCTTTTCATCTACATAACCGACTAACTTGTCGACCTCTTGTTATATTGTAGGGTGATCCGTTATGCCATAATCTTAGTAGAGGGGTTCTTCTGACCATTCATCAATGTGTTGCATGAGGGACATGTCTATGAGTTCAGCGAGTTACATTTGGTAAAAAACTAGAAGTTCTAAGGCACATTGACCTTGAATTTGCGGTGTCTTTACACACTTAACAAGCTTCGGCGTTAAGCGTGAGGCGATTACATCCGAGCACCTTGCCAGACATCACTATTCATTAACCCCGCTTTCATGTCTACCTTCTCCTACCGCTGACCCGGGTTGTTTAGTAGGTATGATTAGATGTTGTTATGTGTTTCTTATGGTTCATGCTTTGCATTATCTGCATGGTTACAAATGTTGGCTGTGTTTTTTTTCTTAGATGTCCTTGGTACTATATGCGTAGTCTCCGAGATCCAGACCTTTGAAATCCCAGCCCGAAAAAACGCCTTGCTTAAAAGACACGTGTATCTCAGGGATCTTAGGTAGGTACATACAAAGTGATTTCTCTCTATTCGTCTCCCCTGGATGTCCAGCCAAGCATTTCTTACCAGCTTGTTGTTCTTATGGGTTCGCGGTCATGAGGTCAAGATTGTTCTATGGGGCAATTGTGCGCTGCATTTCAACGGAGATGCTATTCGTGCGCTTGGACAGACGAAATCAATTGTTGATATCTTTGTTGGTACCACTATTCAGGCATATGATGGTACTTCCTTCTTTACATGCTTCTTTGCCTTTACATTTTTAGAGGATTACCAGCCTGTGACTCCTGAATTTTTTTGCATGCTTATTATTAAGGTATCAAAGGTTTGGCTTTCGGAGCTCCCTGTTCATGGTACATTGATGATAATATCGTTAACATAATTTTTTTTCATGCGAGGTAATATATATGCTACCATTTGTGCTTAACATCTGGATATCCATTGCATAACATTGCCTTTCTGTTCAGTCTGTCATGTCCTTTTCAGCCCATTGTACATGCCCCAATACCGCATGTTATTTCTCTTCGGACTCAGATTGGAGAGAATTGGCCTAGAAAAACTATTGCTCAGCTAGCTGCATTCAATCTTTTTGAAAACCAGGTGTTTGTTGGTTTACCTGGTAGACTACTTTCGTTCATATGAGTTTTTTTTGGGTTATCAATCTTCTGATTCTGCCATTCTTGTTCTCTCTATAGGAAGCAAAGTTTCGCTGCAGTGTTACCATATCAAGAATCTCCTCTTGCCAGAAATGGTGGTATGCTGGTTGCAATCGCTGTCATGGAATGGCTAGGCGTCCATATCATCTATCTTGAACCACATCGTTTACTTGTTGTGATAAGCTTACGTGTCACATCGCAACCCTCGTGTGAATAATCCATTTTGTTATTTATGCTTACATTTGTGGTTAGGTTATATAAATTAGGTGATGTCTGGGCTATTAGAACCAAACTTGCATTACATGTTTCGGTCTTTGGTTCTCGGTCATTGCCTCCGGACCCGAGCAGTGAGGCTGAATTTACTTTGTTTGGCTCGCTATAACCACTGAGATGATTGGAAGTCATATTAAGCGGTGATAGAACTTGACCACCAGCAAGCGATCCGATATTCAATTATGAAATTGCTTTGGACAAATCTGGTTCCCACCTCCGAGGTTTCTAGGATGCTATCCTGCGGTATAGATTTGTTGTGTCGACATCTGAAGGAGTTTCGGAAAATGCAACCATCATTCATGGTCGGGAAGGTCGAGGCTTCTTTTTAGGATTCGCCACCTTTCTCGTCGTCATTACTCCTACAACTTGGGCAATAATTCCACTGTCATTTCCAGCGGTCACTTACTCGGGACCCGTCTACAAATGATTATGGGCCTTCTACTCGAGAATTGAACATGTCCATCGACTTCTTTTACTCATGTGTTGAAATCGGCTTTCTTGGCTAATAGCATGAAGGATTGGAGTGCGAGGCGGGGCCCTTCTTTTCAGCGCCAACCAATATCTTTAGGATTTTGCATATGCACATATGTAGCCATCGAATGTTTAGGCTATGTAGTCGTTGTGGCGGTTCTTGGTTCTGCCTTGTTTCTTACAATCAACCTTTGTCGATGTATTAGATGGAGACTGTTATGGAAGAACATGGAGTAAAAATATTTGTTACATGTGTGTATCTCCTGAATGAAATACTAGATGAAGACCATCAACAAAGAACCCGGGCCAGCTTTTTGGTTGTATGCCCGTATCTTCTATGTCAAAAACTTACATTTTTTTGAATAGAACACACTGATTACGCATGTGGTGCGTGAAATTTTTTTATCTGGAGCTCACAGAATGCCCAAAAGCGAAATAATGCAGCATCATCGGCTAAGCGAAAAGCAAACATCTAATGTTGGCCCATTTCCAATTTTATTGCTTTTCAAAAGCCCACACGTATTCTTTATGGTGCTCGGGTCAGGTCAAAACGTAATCGGGTCAGCTCCACCCACCACCTCGTTTGCTTTCTTCGGTACATTTCTAAGCGACGGCGCTCAAGTTGGGGAGCACCATTGCAGCCTCGTGTCCGTGCCTACGCACTGCAGCGTGCCGCATCCCGTTGCTGCCGTCACACGGCGGACGATTCGATGGCCGACATGGCGGAAAGGGCAGTGATTGCTTGAAGGAGGATGGAGCGCAGCAACATACGCGAGAACAGACCACGCGTGACCGCCGGTCCGTTCGTCTACTCTTACCAGCACATGTGAGCTCTGATTCGATCGTTTCTTCTCTCTCTTTTTAACTGTTGTACTCGTTTGATCCGGATCTAGGCCATGGACAGCTTACTACCTTGTTAGTGCCTCATGGTATCATGATCTTGAACTAACTATGGTTTATACATAGTCTCGGAGGACTAATCGTTGTTAGTGATGCTAGATCGATGGGTCTTTCATTTAGTAAAGAACAAGCCTTGATGGGTCCGGAGAGCACTTTCGGTGAGCTCTTGCTATGACAATATTCCATTTAGTAAACCAATGGAATCATATTTTACTCATTTGACTACTACTTTCAGCTCTTAACACTGTTTTCTTGCATGTAATCATATAGGATACAAATTCTTGATAATGTTAGATGTAACCGACTACAGTACATGTTCCTGATTTCCTTTTTGTCGTGGATTTGGTAAGATTCTGCTATTTGGCTATTCATGCCTTTAATTACTAAAAGCAGCACATCCTTATTATCGTTAACATTGTTCTCATGTTAGTTAACTACCAAGCCACTATACTAATTTCACTATCACGTTTTGTCCTTTGATTCTGAGAGAAACATCGAGAAGTTGCGATCCGGCTGAATTCCAGTTCTAGAGGCGGCCGTGGAGATGATTGGTGGGGTGAGCACGCATCTGTAGCGTGAAAGATATAATGGACTCATTCGGACACATGTCGCTTCGCATCCTATTGACAACAATAAAGCGTATATGAGCATGTTGAGGCATCTGGAAGAAGGTGTCTTGAGGTGTGGGAAGCCCGAGCACCGCAGCTCATACACTTGATCGACTTAGCGTGAGCCATTTCATATAAAAATCTTGGATATCAGTCATCTGCTTATTGTGAGGAGATGGGCGAGATTACAACGAAATTTTCTTAAGGCTGGTGAGATGTATCGTGCTGGAAGGCTGTTGTTGTTGGATTGGGAAGATGCTATGGTGAGGACAGAAGCATGCTATAAGGAACTGTATATGGAAGTGGTAGACAATATGCGTTGTGGAACCGATAGTATATATGGCGAGATACCATTTGATATGGCAAATTGCATTTATAAATCAAACAGAGCCAGCTATTTAAAGCTTAGCGGGTTAGCTTCCAGTAGAAACGTAAAGGCTCTTTGAATGGGATGTTCATGAGCGGTCTCACCATCATTTCCGTGTGATATCATATGAGTAAGACTCTATGCCTCATGCCTTACTTATATTATAGTTGAAAGCTGTTTGTATTTGGAACTATGAAACTAGGAAAAAACATAAAAGTTTAGGATTTTCTAATGTTTGTTATACACGGCGGTGATATACGTGGGGTAACACGTTTCTTGTGTGCTATTTGCATGTAGCCTCAGATTCACCAGGGATGTTTACCACACAAACTACGGTGTGCATGACGATTATTCTAGATGAGATGATCAAATTTCTTCAATTGGACGAGCCTGCTTTTACATTTAGTCCTTGAAGGAGATACATATAGCTGCGAGGTGATCCTCTGCTGGCGCAACAACCCATGCGTTATGCGTTTGCGTGAAGACCCACGTCCAGCTGTAGGAAAAGGTGCATCCATCATGGGGCTTTGGAAAATGCACATCGACATCTTTGTTTTCCTGCTAGAGGACGAGATGTCTGTTCATTTAGTAGACATGAACTACAATAGAAGGTTGCACGCAGAGCCATATGTTGCAGAAGCAAAAGAAGTGGCAAATCTTGCTGTTTCCATCCACACAAAGATACTCACTGAATGGGAGATACTGGTTGATGGGATCAACACGTGCAAAAAAAAGTGTTGCGATGCGGTGACGAAACATGTGGAGAAGGCCATGGAACCAGCGATACAGCGAAGTGTGAATGTGCCGTGCCTTGTCGATTTACATGGACTTTGTCAGTCTGAGCTGACTCTTGCAAAAAAACGATGTGCTATGCTCAAAAAATGGATCGTCGGACAAGACCAGTAGCCAACGATCAGGTAGAACAGCCGTGTATCTGCTGGGTTCAGTAAATTGTGTCTCAGTGTTTTATGTACGCTTGTTATTCTTGTCAAGAATACTGAGGGTTCTCTAAAGCTAACGACTCTATTAATGACTAGTGTGCTACCCTCCTAAATATTTGTATTTCTATCCGTATGCCTTGTAATGTGTACCTACATTTTTGTTTATTGAATGTATCATTACGGACCAAATGTTCATTTGTTCCTTTTTATGTGCTTATTAGGCATCGCTTTATCACATGTACTTTTGTTTTGTTCTTCTTCTTGGTTTGTAGACCTTCAACTGAAACAGACTGCTAAGTCTCTATATATATACCGGCGGCAGCAGTTTCTAGGCCACAAGCGGGTTAGTCAAAGATTGTTTACCTAATTTGCCGAAATCCATTGTGCGATGCAATTAATTGCACACAGGTATGCCCAGCTGTGGCCGAACTGAAATTCCACAATGCATGAAATACCATCCTTATTGTCCTATCGGTTTCCTTCTCCCACTTGTCAGTGAGCCGGGTAGCTTCAACTCACAGTGCATTCTTGTTGTTAGATACGTTGGAAATATCTCTTTGCTGAAGTCTTTTTCTCCTCTAATTTGTCCCGTCGACGAATAGAGCCATTCCTTTGCGCTTGATTTCCCTCATCCACTTTCTCTCCTCCTCGTCACTCTCGCCTCCTAAACACACGTACATATTTACGGTTGTGACGGATTGCTCTCCGAATTTCTTTTTGTCCTGGCGGCAAATCCGCTCCCCATGGCCGTCTTCCACGGTGGATTCGGTTAAAGTGGGACCTGGGTATTCGCTGAATCGATTCGGGCTTTTCCCCTTTTTGCGATCTTGCTTTCTTTCTTTTCATTTATTGATTTTCTACAGTATTGTAAGCTTCTTCCTAGGTAATCGTCTAATCAAAGAATCGAAAGTGGGCGATATACGGTTCTAGGTGTGCGAGGACATTTCTGCGTGAAACAACCATGTTGCGATAGATCTTCTGATTTTATCAACACTTACGGTTCATTCAAGTCAATGTTTTGTTGTTTCTTTCTGCAGGTGAATCAATGAACTTGCACGGTGAACTAATTACCAGGACAGTCCAGTGATCATGTCTCTTTTGAAGAAGATTTTAGCCATTGCATTCCATGCTTAGGTGGTTCTTGATAAGCAGAGCCACTTGTCGAACCAAGCCAAACTTTCCCTACACTGTATCTTTAGTTTCGTTCTTACTATGCTTGGTGACATTCAGTCTATAGCCTATGTACATATCAATTTTAGAAAGAACACCTAAATTGGTTTATTATAGTCTACTCTATGCCCTGTGAACCCTTTTTGTCTCTTCACGCCAACATAGGTACCTCCATTTAGTTTCCTCCGTTGTATACTTTTGCTTAGATCGTACAATAGTGAACCCTTTTGCTTGGTGCGATGTTTACCCCAATGCTGGCACTTCTTCATTGCCATGATTTCCTTTTTGAGGCTGTAGCAAAATGTATATACATCTCGGAGAAGATGTTCTCCAGCAGGCCTTGAAGGATTTATCTTTGGAGATACAAGAAATCAGGACTTGTACTATTGGCAACGATCAGATAATTGGCTCCGTGTGTATCAACGCTCCACCATTTGGCAAGTATTCTATGCTACACGGAAGAAAATCTTTGGTGATTATAAGTTAAGCGAAGAGGCTGCTCTCAAAGTGCAAAACATGTTACTCTTCTCCATCTACGAGAAGATAGGCCTTATCTATGTATGACATCAATCTAGGCGAGGAATTTGCCAAGCGTGAAGCTAAGCTTGCACCTGCCGACAAGAGCTACTAGCTACAATAGACTAAGCGAACATGTTTCAGAAGAGAGAATGTCTGAAGGCTCAAACTAGATAGTATCCAAAAAGAAGATGAAAAACTTCGTTGTCACACCTAAAGTAGTCTCTTCTCTTATTGCCGGAAAATTCATCACTTTGTTTATGGGACCTTTCTTATTCCATTGTTGTTGCTTCTACGGTGTTGCGTCAAGGAAAGAGTTAGTTACCCAATAATGCAACATTAAAAAGAAGTATCAGATGCCTGATCATCCACTCCACCACCTTGGATCGCATTATCGGCACTAAGTGAAACTTGTATTCATTCTTGGCATTGGTTTGATACATGTGACATACACTATAAAAACTAAATGTATTTTCCTATTACGACTATAGAAATGAGAAGGGATGAGAAGGAAAATATCTAAGATGCAACTCACTATATAGTATGTCAGCATGGTGTGGTTTCATTTGTGTTGGTCTTAGAACTTCTGGCTCTTTGATCGGCCCTTCTCCTAGCAACTATGAATTCCCCTCTAAGTAAAGATGATAGCATCGCTATTGGTCTTATGTATTAGACCCAGTCTGTCTTGTTGTGCGCTTAAGATTAGATGCTTCTCTAGCATGTCTGCTGTCGATCTTTATTATTATTAGACCATAATCTTGTCTTAGCTTATGATGCTTCTCTTACGAGCGTTTATCTCTGTAAATTAAAACCACTTAAATTATGTAAGATATATATGTATCACCTTGAAAGCTGTTGTGTTTATTTCTAAATGCCAACCCTCTGAGTTTGTTTTAATGACTAGGTTTGTTTTAATGACTGCTTGGGAATTGCTATTATAGTATAATGGTGATATTATTTAGAAAAATCTCTGATAAAAGAGGAGGCGAGATAAAGAGGCGGGTTCTGAATTTCGTTATTTATTTACGCAAGAGGTATTGCTTGTGCGACCGTTGTTTTCAGAATTCTCCGGGTCATAGCCCATACTGAAATAGATTAAGGAGATACATAATTCTGAAAATATTTAGTGTAACTATTCGAAAATATTTGGTCCTAACTAAACACTTGGAGCAGATCAAAACATCACAAATCGAAAACACCGCACATCTCAGTCGGTCCTCTACTTTTACTCTTGGGCCTTCCTCTCCGATATATGCTCCCTTGAGCGGCGTTCTCGCGCTCCATCTCCCATCGGCGGCTACCTCGCCTCGAGGCAAGCATCGCCTCTACGCTTCTCGTTTAAATGCCACGTTAAAGCACTTCCCTGCTTGCTCACCAGCTAATGGGAGAACTGTTTTTCCTTGCGCAGCACTTATGCATGCGCTCGAGAAGCGGCAACCCTCTTACGCCAATGTATTTCAGCTTTTATGCAGTACAGAGGATGGACTTTGTTGTGGAATGTATAGAAGGCAATAATAAAAGTAGGTTATTATCATATCTTCATACTTATGATAAATGTTTACATACCATGCTATAATTGTATTAGCAGGAAACATTAATACTTGTGTGATTTGTAAACTAAAATAAGAGTCCCTAGTAAAGCCTCTTGTTAAACTAGCTTGTTGGTTAATATATGATCATTGTTTCACGATCATGAACATAGAGATGTTATTAACAACGGTCATATCATTAGGAGAATGATGTGATGGACATACTCCTAGAGATAGCGTAGCATAAAGATCGTCATTTCAATAGTTCAATTCTTGTATGCTTTACATTACATAGTAACCTAATTCAGCCGACCATGAGATCATGCATATCACCTTTCTTTGGATGGATGCTTTGATGTCATCAAACACCACACGTGAGGTGGCTATAAAGGTGTCATTGAGTGTTCGGAAAGTATTGGATTTGAAACACATGGATCAAGGTGGGTTGTCCATCCACATGGATAGATATTCTGGGCCCTCTCGGTGAAATGTCATCCAATTAGCTTGCAAGCATGTGGTGGGTCACAAGGGATCCATATCAGGAGCGAGAAAGAGTACTTATCGATGCTTGAGGTTGAACTAGGTATCTTGAGATCTGAAGCGATCATAACCTCGGATAAGTAACATATCATGAGACAAAGGAAATTGGTATCGTATGTAAGTGGTTCATTCGATGTAAGTAATCGTAGAAATATGTAGAGCCATATGAATTTCCAGATTCCTCTATTGGTTATTGTTAGAAGTGTCTCGATCATGTCTAGCAATTCACGAGCCGTGAGAGACACATAAGAGATTGACGTTGTTTGAGTAGTTATGGTATTATGAGAAAGAGGCAGAATGTTGTTGAGTCTCGGATGGGATCCAGGGATATCACGAGGAGATCCAGATAATGGGAGAATAAGATTCATATAAAGAAAGTCCCATTTAGGAGTTGGGGAATGGTTAGGTGTTTTCATAGGAACGATACAGAAAAGATCGAATGTCTAAGCACTCCGGAGGAAGGGTACATGAATGTGTCATTACATATTGGAATGATTGCATCATGTACTAAGTGTTCATTTGCTGTCCAAAATAAAGGGTTTATTTAAATCCTAAATTGAAAAGTCAAGCGGCTAGTTTGAAAGTCAGCAACAAGTTTTGGAAAGTGGAAAGAGGAGGAGAAGAGGAAGCCGAGTTGGAAGGAGACCTCCTCCAGCCGTGACCAACTCAATCTTGGGAGTTGGGGAGGATTCCACTCCCTCCAGGCCTTGCCAACCCCTCCACCTATATATGGAGGCGGGGCTCCCTCACACACACACACAAGTTCCTATCCTCTAAACTAAACCCTAGACCTAAACCCGGTTTAGAAGCTATTTGATTTAGAGCCTTCTAAGTGGTTTAGAGCCTTCTAATTGGTGTGTCTAATTACTAGACCACTAATAGCCTCTCTCATAAGCTCCACCATACCATGGCTTAAGCAAGAAGCCTGCAGGATCTCCCTACTTAGGTACCCCAGTTGTTTCTTAGGAATCGCTTGAGAGTGCTACAACCTCATTGCCTCTTTGGAACAAGGGAGAGGAAGGTCTTACGTCAATCTTAGACGATGTGACCAAAGCTGCGGGGCGCTCTGCGGGCGATGGCGTTGGAAGGATCGTCTCTGCGATCTTGAGATCGGAAAAATCACGACTACATCACTTGCGAGAATCGCTCTACGTTAACAGCTTTGGAATCTTGAGGTGAGTTCCTCTATGAACTTCGTTGCTACAATCTAGTAGATAGATCTTGGCTTGTTTGTTTGTCGATAGAAAATTTTTGTTTTCCATGCTCGAACCCCTACATCTTCTTGGTGCATCGATGGCGGAGATGACTGCTCCTCGCTCTCCCCCATCATCAGTGATGTCGTCCTGTCGGGATCGTCTTCATCGTCTGCTCTTCCCCATCACTTTCCTCCTCCGTCGGGTTATCCATAATGGAGTCGCACTCCTCGATCTTCTCTCTGACCGTCATCCCATAGCGGAGACCTTGGGCCGATGGCGGCCTTGCGGACCTACATACGTAGTGATGAGTTTACGAACCATGGTGGAAGCGAGGCGGAGCGGTACATCGCGACCAGTCCAAGGCGAAACATATGAGGCATACCGCTAACTTCTTTATATACCAAGTCTAAAAACTTCATAAACTAATGTTAAATAGCTTGAAATCAGCGGGCCGATGAAGCGCACTCCTACATCTAGTTGTGATATATAACTCACGGACAGCATAAAATATGAGCAACAAATAAATTCTGACATCATAAAATCAAATATTATTGTCCCGTACTTGAAAAAGTCAAACAAAAGAAAGGTCATCAAATTATTACATAGTTTTCTTCTGACGACTAAAATTCAAGGCACAAGACTATGACGATAGCATCATAATTACAACGTCCATAATCTGAAATGGTCGTCTGGATGCAACCTTGGGATGCGAAGCACTTTCAACATGAACATATTAAATTTGGTACCAAACTTGTCAAAATGCTCATCACTTAGATTGCTATTGCCAATGTAGTTATGGAGGCATGCATGCGATTATGATCATCGTTTGCATCTACGGCATTAGTGTTATTCCCAATAAATTCGCCACTTCATCTTGAGGACACCAAATGCTCTTTCCATGACATTTCGTTGAGAGAGGAATGGCGATGGTTGAAAGGTCTCGTCTCTCCCTCGTGGAGGTGCATGTTGGAACTTCAGGTACATGGTAAGTTGTTGTTTGTATGGTGCTAAATACCCATCTCATTTTGGATATCCGAGGTCGACGAGATAGTATTTATCTACTTGATGGTAAAGAACATCAATTGGAATTACAAATTTAACAAAGAAGAGTACACACTTGTGTAAAAAAAATCCATGTCGTTGATTACCTTTGGGAGGGTGTGGATAATTGTCATATTCAATCCTAGCATCAGACCACACCGTGTGTCATGGTGATCCGGGCCATCCGGCAGACAAAAGTGAACCTCATATCAAAATGGCATATTGTCATGACATTTGACTTTAACACCTTTTCTATTATTGTATTGTATTTAGGCTGATCATGTTCTGGCACAATGCAAGGAATATGTGTTCTATGGCCCGATAGCATCGTTAAAATGGGGCAAAACTTGCGTCCTCGGTTTTGGATGAACTTGGGTGAAAGTTGGGTCTTTGGGTGTAATATAATCTCGACCATATAATATCGCACTCCAACACCTCATGGAACTTTTTATTAATGATAGAACAGCTATGTTCAAATCGATCTGAAACATTATCGGTGCTTTGATGTGAACCCAAAGTCCATAAAACTAAGCTAATGCTTCTTTGCTTGACATATTGCAAGTCGACTTTAGACCATATTCTCAACTAACAAGTCAGTAATGGGTAAAACACTAACCTCCGCATCCTAAACATAGAGTAGAACCTTCTTCCATTTTGTTCTTTATCTTCAACCCATTTAGACACTTGTCATCATTGGTAGTCTTCTAGGTGCATATGGCACCTTCTCACGCCATCGAAGTTTACATCCTATGCAAACATGCACATCTCAAATTCTTCATCTTCTTCATCATTCGAGATATCCATCTGCGAACAAGCGATACACATAACATTAAAATTTTGAGTAGCAAGTGATCGGCTCAAAACAATACAAGTAGATAACAAATGATGGATACACACACTAGTTATTAGCAAAAGTAGATTTAAAATAATACAAATTGAGATAAAATGATAGGTTCACCACAGTACAACTTGATAGAAAATGGTAGGTTCATGAATTACAACGAGAGAAAATAATAGATGCGAGTGCGACTCATGCAACTACGGTTTAAAACAAATAACATAATCGTATTTCGTCTCCTACTTATTCTTAATAAACATATCCCACATCCTTTTGATCCATCCAAGTATAATACGAGGATCCTCGAAACAAGAACATCAAATGCATCCACGATATTCCTTTTCATAAACATCTCTGAAGCATAGAAATGCTCATCGGTCTTAAGGAAAACCTCCGACTTTAACCACCATGGTCATCATCTCTTTAAACTCTACTTTCACATGATCAATGGTCCTTTAGGTCTTGAGACATCATTTCTCTTTTCCCCTCTTTGCAAATAAATCTACCATCGCGGCGTAAGCGCTGCTTTCTCTTCATCGATCTTTCTGCCTTTAAAATTGTTCTTTGGACTAGGTGAATAAGGACATGCTCTCTTTTTTCCACCTTTACCCCTACCCTGCGTAGGTGTAATTTCTTCACATCCAGAGTCCTCATCATTCACAACATTAATGTGAGAGGTCCCATCTTGAGATGATGGAATTGGCACCCTGGCATACTCATTTGTAACAACATGTTGCTCAAAAATCTCTCTCATCTTGTCCTCATCCGCTAAGTGAACAAGCGAGAAACTTGCTAGCCTCTTGCATCTCTGCAATAGCATTACCAAAATAGTACATGAGTATAACATTTGGAAAACAAAATAACTCATGAATCATATGTATATGTGGCAATACCTTTATCTTATTTTCCCACCAATCGTTGCTTGTAATGCTATTAGTTATAGGATCTCTTCCTAGGCCTGATGCATGTTGATTCAATGACTTCCAACAATTGTAATCCTTCTTCAACGCCTTCCATCTATTCTTGAATTGTTTGCGCTCATAATTTCTAGACGTGCGCTCATTGAATTTTCTAACCAGATTTGCATAGCCTACTGCGTTCAAACAACTCTGGCCGGTTAACGGTTTTGCTTGCACTTCTTCAATACACATCAAGAAAATACTATGGGCCACGGGATCTAGTAGCTTTATTGTTTTCCTTTTATCTATCATATTTACAAAATCAATGTCAGCCCATTGTGTTTATTGATCAAAAAAGCGCTAACCAATAGTACCAAATAATTCAATTTACTCTCTCTCACGGAATTAGATATCAAAGATTTGTCTAAATTCATATGTATCTATATACTAAGACATGACTAGATATATATCAAATTTAGACAAATTGAGACCGATGGAGTACCATTTAACTACAAATTCGTACTCCTTTGATCTAAATTATTTGACTCAAATTTGTCTAAGTTTGGATGTATTTAGTCTAGATACATACGAATCTAGACAAAACCAAACAACTAATATGGGTGGAGGAAGTAAAAAATCATTAAAAAACTTTTTTGTGTACACCTTGTTTACAATAAAAAAACATGAATTAGGTAGTGAGGAAACACGATGAATCGAGGATTGAGCAGGTATTTGCAAATAATCCAATCCTACGCCTCGTGTGTGACCATAGATGCTACCTATTTGTTTCAAGCAATGATACCTTGCCTAGATATCACTTTCGATCGTGGATACTATAGCATGGTCGTGTTCGTCCATGACACGGTGTGGTATATCTATTGGTCCGTCGCTTTCGGTTCTTGGCGGAGGATAGCTTCTGTAACGGCGATGAAAAACACCTTGCGGCGGTGATACATACGGCACTCCAGAGCATCAAGATGGATTCGAAAATCACGCCTATCTATCCCACAGCGTATACGCAAGAGGAGAAGATGCATACCTTGCTACTGCCGGATGGAGCTCCGGGCGGGCGGGCAAGCTCTGTGGGCACGAGAGCTGTTGATGCTGTATGGAGGCGGCGGCGGCTCGTTCGTCGCTAAAACCCTCGAACAAGAAAAACGTTTAGATTTTTATCACGAGAATAAGGATGTGGGATGGCAGATTAGGCGTAATAACGGTTCGTTTTAGATGGTACTTTGGGAACGGAATTTACATAGGTGGGAAGCTCAGAAAGCTGCGGAAATCTGCCTTTCGGAGTTTCGGTGGCACGCAACTACACAGCGACTGATGGTGGCTGAAAATTAAGCTGATCTTAAAAATCAAGTTCTTTTACTGCAGCTTATTTTCTCAGCTAAGCCTGTTTATAAGCTGAAAGAACCGGCCTAAGCCGCCGTCCACCCAACCTCATCGCGTGTGTACGCTCGCCACTCCGTCACTTCCTTCCTCCTCAATCCCCACCATCGCCAGCGCCGCCGCCGCCACTGTCGTTCTCTTCCGCCCCTCCCCTCGACGCGCCTTCTCCTCTTCACCATGGCGGCACTGCTCCCCCTCCCCTCGATGCGCCTTCTCCTCTTCACCATGGAAGCAGCACAGCGGTGCCATCGATGGAGAATCAGGTGGTGGCCGGCGGGAGCAGCGCAGTCCGCCGCTCGCACTGCCGCCGCACGCCGTGTCGTCATTGGGAGGAGCTACCACGTGCCTGTTGGGAGGAGCCGCCGCGCTCTAGGTCACTGGGAGGAGCATCAGTGCGCCATACCATCGGAGGAGGCGCAGCTGGTGGTCGGCGGGAGAAGCGCCGCTCGGACCGCCGCCTCGCGCCTTGTCGTCGCTGAGAGGTGGAAGATTCGTGCAGCCGGCCGCCGGTACAGCTGATGGTGAAGAAGAGCAAAGTGAGGCGCCAGAGGCTCCATGGTTGCTCCATCTTGCGTACCCCTTCTCACTGATTCAGGTAGAAGGATAATCCCCACATTTATGCTACCTATCATTTTCTTTCTTATACAAATTACATACTCGTACATTATTCTAACTCCTCTTATTCATATTCAATTTGTCTGCCCAGCTGAGTGACAGATCTTTGCAAACTGCATTGTGACTGATATCGCTTATATTTTGGCTCTTTTAGTTTCTTCTCTCTCACCATCTTCAAAAGTCATTCCCATGTTTCCTGGTCTACGGGACAAGGGTGCATCGTATCTTCAGTTGCAGATGGAAACAATTTCTCTATGGACCAAATTCAAGCGATTGGTAAAAAGAACGGCATAAGGTAAATGCTGCTTGTATAGTCTCACTTAAAATTAGTTCAAGGATTCATAATGTCATTTTCTACGAATGTCTCTCGATCTTATCATTTTATCTCAATAGGTTAATTTATTAGTGGGCGAACCGTTTTATTTTGGCGGTGAAGGGATGCTTCTGGGGCAAAACCTACGTTTCTGGTTTATTACTTCAAAACCTTATTATTCATTGTCAATCAAATTAAGCTTGCCATCATTACTAATACATAGATATGTCAATTGATGTTACTGTACAAGTCCACACTAAAATTTGTCATATGTTCAGAAATCTACAACTATATTGTGCATTTGTGCTTCCTTAGCTTTTTAGTATGTTTTGATCCATTGTTTGTATGTTTCCTCATTGATTTGTTATAAATCTGCCATGTTAAGTAACTGATTTAAAAGAAACTATATCTTATCAAATATTGAAGAAACTATACATTCAGTATTCTCAAGCCAAATATTAAAGAAACCGTGTCCTATCAAATATTTCTTTCTATTCTTTACAGTACAGTTGTGTTATCATGGTTTTGTATAAGTAGCTAATGCACCCTCAGTTCAAAAAAAGAGGCAAATATTTGTTGACTAGGGCATACAGATATTGTCGGATGTCCTAACTAAAATGCTAAAGGAACACAATTTTATATCTAAACTTCACTAGGAAAAAAGTCTATATATTCGAATGCGGCTGGCCATTTTAGGTTAGTTGACAAGTTTAGGCTGGCTCACTGGTTGTTTTGAGTAGCATGTGAAAGAATTTTGAGAACGACCATTAATTTCTGAGCCAAGTTAAACCTTGAAGGCTAAGCAAGGAAAAAAAGTCTTAAATGCTCCTTTGGGTTGAACGTGGAGGACCTATTCCTTCTTTTTCATTGATTTTTACCAAGTGTTACTCGTCATATTTATGAGAACACTATGGATTCCACGTTTTTACATGGGAGGACAAGTGAACAGTGGCTTGTTTTAATCTGAAATTACTTTTGATGTGAAATATAATTTTTTTATGTTGTATTACTGAGGGAAGATGCCGAAATCTCCTCCTGTTATTTGTTTTTAGAAATGCAAGAACTCTGCTTGATCCAATGTTATCCAAGGATGCACTTATAATGCCTTGTAAAGAGGAGTACTGAAGTTGTGCTATGTCTCTTCTAGTTAGTCTATCATGCATAGGCCTTTTGCTTATGTCTCTTTCGGTTAGTCTCTTTCGTTGGCATGATTCAATTCGAAATGTGTTATATTTGCTTATTGACTTAGTTAAAGATGATTGGTTGTCCCAGATATCACATCATGAGCATTTTCTCCATACTTTTTGCGCTATGGCATATGTCAAAGTGCAAATTATGAATATTAGTTATTGAAATGTTCTTAGTCTAATGTTATAGATGTAATACTGCAATTTATTCGCATGCACCACCTACTACTTCCTAAGTATTTGATTTTCATGGACATGGAAGATTTCTTTTACACAGTTCTGGCTAGACATATACTGATATGCATCATAACTTATAGCATCACGTGTATATAATATTTCATAGAATTCTTCATTAAAATTGTACTTGGCAATCTAGACAATCTATGTAACACATAGCTTTATGGCCCAGAATGATTGCATGTATCGTGCAGCCAAGTATTTAATTCAGTAAATGATATCTGAAATTTGTTTTGAGTCACTCTTAGCTGTTCATGGTCTACTGAATCAGTCCAGCCATGCTTTCTTGGTTTATTTCCTGTTGGTTCTTACTTCTGGGGTTTTTAGAAGGCTGAACCAGTTATCTGAACTTTTGAACCTTCCAGTTGAGAACATGTTTGAGTATATAGTGGTCTATAGTATATCTTTCAGTTCTTCTCATTTATTGTGTTTACCATCATGATAACACTAAAATTGTAGTTCTATTACATTTTGTTGACTATATAATGTAAACAATATGTTTGATTTTTAGCTATGATAATGGCGGTCCTAGAAAATTTTCTGCCTGGTGTGGCTGATAAAGGCAGATCCAATGAGTATCCAACAGCTGCGTTTAAAGACAAATATTACCAGGTCATTATCTTGAATATAATCCCTCTAGAAGTATAATTTTGACTGGATAGTTACATTTAAGCTTCCTACGGAGTACCTTGGTGAGCATGTCATCTTCAGATTGAGTATTCTTTATTTCTTTTGCTTCTCATTCCCATCGATAAGATCGATGCCTCTTCTGCAATTTGTATTTCTTCTCATACATTGTTCGACTCATATATAGGATGGTCTTCTGACGATCTATCTATGATGGCTTTGTCTTACCAATACGTTTTTTATTTATAATAATTTCAGGTCATTGTCTTCTTACCATTATGAGTGTGCATGAAAAATATCTGGTATGAATTTGACTCCAAATTTTACTGTAAGGTATTTTATAACCCGACTATAACAGATTGTCCCGCCCTAAATCAAAAGATGTATACTAGCTCTCCATGATTTACATCTTTGATGGTTTAATGCGGAGAGTCATATATCTATCTTAGATCATACATGTAGTTTGAAGCATGAGGTTCATTGTATGGCCAATGTTGGACCTCCTTTTTTCTTCATGTGGTCATGCTCATTTCTTTTGTATTTGTTTTATTTATAGGACAAACACTACTTCTTTTTCATGTTTATTGCAAAATAATAGCACACTTAATCATCAGGTGACTAACTTGGATGGTCTTTACTGTTGTTGCATATGTGAAATGCTGGCGTAGGGTATAAAAGGTTTTCTGTATGTTACTCGCTGCTAGAAAAATCTTCTGCTCTTATATACATCCTCTTCTCTTTCCTCTTTCTTCTTGCATATTCTATGACATGTTTTATTTTCGTACTGCTTTCCATGCACATGTTATTTACTTGCTTGAGCTACAGTTTAGATGTAAATTTTTAAATCCATGTTAGTAACAAAGTTCCTCCAGTGCTTTTTCTTCTAATTGGTATCTTGAACATTTGGGTTTCATGTAGATCCTCATATTCGCATATAGTCATGATGGCTGCATTTCTCACCTGTTCTCCCTCTTAGTGTTGATTACTTGGCCTCCATGAATAATCGTTGAGGCAGTTTTAGATTAGATTTGTTGTGATTTTGCTAATGCTTATTTGTAATAATATTTATACCAAATAGTTACCATTTTTATTTTGTCTTTCTTTTTTGTTATTCTGTAGTGACCTTCTAGATGGCTTTTTTATTATAATCCCTTGGTTCGACATTGTGTGCTAGATAGAACGATCGAATTTAGGTTTAATTTTTCTTCATGTAAGAAATTTAATTTGATGGATTCAAGCACAATATGTTTCTTGCCTAAGTTTAGTTTCTTATAACACATCGTTATGAATTTATGATAAGCGTTAACCTGGCTTGTCATTCTTATTCTATATATGCAGAAAATGTGAGCAGCAGGTTGATTGCACACTATTGCCACTTGATCATTTTGTCCTAAATATAATCAAGATAAATAGTTTTACTTAGAATTGAAAATAGAAATTTAAAGAAAGAGTTATTTACAAATGATCTTTCCTCCTTCTCAAAAAGGTTCCTTTGTTTCTTTGCAGGGTGTACTTCGGACCATTCCCAATATGGTTAGTCTTTTATTCAGCTTTGTTTACTGATTTTTGAATATTCATCATGGGATGGTAGGCTTCCTTCAGCCACACCAGATTTTTTACAACCGACAACAAATTTATTCAAAGTAAGATGTCTGTTTTTGTATACATCATGCCATCATGGGATTAGTGTAAAGTCCTTTAATATTTTTTCCATGTATTCATATTGATTAGAAAGGATAGAATGTATCATAGACTACTTATTCTTGGATATTTACTAGCGGAATGCGATGCGTTGCCATGGACACTCAAATTTGTTTCCTCCTTGCATTAGTAAATGCGCTTATAAGTGTAATTCAGAAATGTGTCTACCATACATTATCTATCATGAAGAAATTGTATTTTTTTTTTTTTTTTTTTTTTTTTTTTTCAATTTGAACTTTGATATATCTACACTCATGCAATTATGTATTCCACTTGAAGATTTGGGTTACCTTCTTTTTATGTGATTTTCATAGCTGCCTTCACAAGCCTTTCCACTACTTTGAGCTCCCAAGTAACAAAAAGATAATGTATGGTCCATGTGTAAGTATTTTTGGAGCTCCACACTTGCAATCTAAAATTGACCCTATCACTTCCAGTGCGTGAGTTTATTAGGTTGTCCCATATTCTGTTAAGGTGTGATGAGACTTGAGAGCAGTGTGTCTGTTCTTTCACGCAATTTGTGTATGGGGGAACTTTTTGAACTGCTTCTATTTCCAATGATAATTTGAGCTAGGCTATTCCTGTCCCTCTTCATCTGAACAAAAGTTTAGTACAATCAAATTGAATGTTACCAAACAAAAAAACTGCATATTTTTCTGTCTTTTCTGGGTTCTGGTTTTAGTGTTACACCTGTTAAGCTGATTATCATCATTAAAATTTTGAGGTGTCATAAATAGTTTGGTCCTCTCTTAGGCCTTGTTAGGTTACCCGTTGGAGCAGAACCATGCATGGAACTGAGGAACACATGGATTTGACATGGTTGATCCCAGCTCCACACCAATCCCCCTGACTTAATCTATGTGTTCATTATCCTAGAAAACAAAGCGGCATGGCATCACATGGAAACAATCCACACGTCAGGTGGGCGTGTATTTTCCAGGCGCAGGGTGAGAAATTGAAGCGAAATGGGTTGGTACAAAATTCTAACCAAGGACTACATATGTATGGGGTTGGAGAATTGCATGTCCAGGCTGGCCAGATGAGAGTTGAGATGAAATCAGATCCACCCGCTAAGTTTGGTGTAAATGAACAAGGCACCCTTAAATTTGTGTGAAGTAAAATCTCAGGGCAGTTTGAGTTACTAATGCTTTAATTATCTATTAATTTTGTCTACTCAAATTTGTGCAGTGTGTTCAAGTTTAATCTTTAGGTTTAGAATGCTCATCAGCTAACGTTGGTTTCAAATATCTAAATAAGCTACATTCCCCTATTTCAAACTTCCATTGACTACATAAGTTCACGATGGACCAACAAGAATATCATCCAAGCGAATCTTCAAATCCTAGCTGCAATCCTCTAATTTCAATCTACATGTGCAGTTTAGGGGAATCTGCTCTTTGACATAAATCAACAACCCTTTCCGCACTCACCTCGACCATTGGTTGCTACATCATCGATCAACATCCCACGAATGGATTTGAATCAATCCAGATACGATGTGATAACCTCGCCTTCGTGACATCTACTCCCAACAACAATGATAAAGAAGGTGACGGTTAATTCAGTTTTTCAATGCATAACATTAAGCAGTGCATCCTGAGCACCTCGATAGTTTTACAGGACAAATGCCTAGAAGGTGAAAATGGCCATACTTTTGATGCACTTTTCTTACAAGAAATTTGATTGGTTTCATGTCTAGACATTCCTATATTGGTTTTCTTATAATTACATATTATTTTTGTACTTAGGCTCTCGAGTTTGATGATGTATGTGAATGGGAGAAATCAAGTATAAATTTCCCAAACAAGTACCGCACTAATAAAGTTCTGGAATATCTTGGTACATTAAAGCAACAAAACTATGATTGTCTCTCTGATTTTTCTTGGGCTAATGTAGCACGAATCCTAAATGGACATATGAGAATTAACATTGCGGTAAAGTTGATGCAGCAAAGGTAGCGTTAAGACCTTCAACTTAAATATTTTAAGCAGTAAGTAAAAAGCGTGTTGAAATATGAAATGACACTTGGAGATCTTCTAGAAGATATCAATACACTTTGAAAACTTCAGTTTGTGCATAAGTAATCCATCTTTAGACACTTTTCCATTTATGAAGGTTTTCCTCAGACAAATTAATTAAAGGGGAAGAAAGGGCACATTCAACCGCTTCAATGATAATTTGCTGCCTGATTCATGGAATCTAAGGTCTCTGATTTTTGGGTTGAGCACATTATTCAGCAACTCAATGCAGGTTTATTGCTCTATGCACTATGTAACTACCTACATATTATGAAGTTCAGATCATATTGTGTTATCAACAGATAATCATGTCTCTGTTGTTTACACATTTTGTAGCTATACATATTGTAATTATTAGTTTAGAGAGATCCACTTTAGTCCTGATGTAATTTTGGCGGTCAAGGTCTAGAAAACACACTCGCACTGTGATAGGTGCTAGCTTTCTCAATTCTCCCCACCATATATCATGCCAATACTGTCTTTTTAAAATTCATCTCATGTATGCACAACTATTTCTAATGGTGGTTTTCCTATGTTGTCTATCCTCAGGCGATCTCTTCATCTCGGTAGCTTGGTTTCCCATTTCCTGATGCACCTTTGGACAGCTTTGTGTATTTTTTCTGCTGGGTGGTCCATCTATTATCAAAGGTAAAGAAATTATCACCAATCATCCTCTTTCATATTAGATTCTCTTTCTTGGCGGTTCTAGCGTAAATCCTTTATTTATTGTAATTATAGTGTCCGTTAATGTTTCTTTTGTAGATGAGACAACAGTTGTGATTTTCTCTGGATTGTTAGATGTTGATATTTTCTCAATTGGCAATTATAAATAATGCAGAATGCAGTCACCAAAAGATTAATGAAGGATGTGCGAATGGTTTAGATGCAGAAATTTTTACTTTGTTCATTCTCATTTTGGTTGAGTATTTTTAACTGCGATTCACTTAAAAAAAAAATGAACTGGGTGACATATCATCTTTGTTTCTTAGAAACGCTTGTTCGTTGCCTATATGGAACAGCAACCTAATAATGAACTAAACTATAAAAATGTGTTGGGATTGTTGGTAAGGAAATTACTATAAGATGGAACAAATATTTTTTATGGAATGAATTGCGGTAATTTATATGCTCTAGATAGACATTGCAGGCTTGCAGCTTTTCAACCACCAATTAACTTGATGGGTGGGTGATCAACCTTGACAATGCAAAATGAAACTTCTAAGCAAACTACAAATAAGGATTTTCAGAATAAAGGGACTGTGGGGATATGCAGTCCTAGTTAAATATTACCCAAGAAGCATTAGTTAGGCCCTTTTTCGGGTATCTCTAGATTTGATTCTTTTTTCTTTTTTTTGAGAAAGCATAAAGATTGCGTTTCATTATATTGAAGAGATATGGGAGTTGTTACTGCGCTTTCCAGGGAGGCAACCATCCAGGACAAAACACTTGCGATTAATTAGTATCTGTTTGTGATTGATGAATTAATATGTTATCTGTGTTTATGGTTACTCTGCAATTTCTTCCCTTGGTATTATGTGAAAAAAAGTACCTGTGTTGTGGTTACTCTGCAATTTCTTCCTTGGTATCCAAAGTAAAAATTATATGTGGTTTCAAAATCTTAAGTCTCGAGGCTCTCTTTTTACACGCAATGTTCGGCTCCAAGAGTAAAGATGTTTGTGATCTCCTCTTTTCTTGGTAAGATCCAAAGTTTCAGGCATTATGTTACTAAGAAAACTGTACCCCCCAAGTTAAATAATATTTTCTGTTTGTGTAAGCATTTTGGTGATGGAAAATAATTTTTTTCTTTGTGGTTGCTAGCCTGCAATTATACAGCTTCTCCTTTTAACTTATTAGAAATCTTTAGTTCTTCTATTTCCAGGCTATATGAAGCCTGCTTTTATTTCCTTAATATACAGTTTATCTACTTTCTTGAGCTCATAAGATTCGCCCTCAATGCTTTTTTGTCCATGTCGAGGTGAAAGAAAATTTGTCAACTTATATATATACAGGGTTTAGAGCCCGTTACATGATGAGTCCCCAGCCTTTCCTGCTTGTCTTTCACCCGCAATTTATATTAAGCTCATTACGAATAGCAATAAAGAAATTAAGAGATCCAGTGTATGTGCAGATCATCTTTTCATGCCATCATTGTTTCTCAGAATACCAATAGCATAATAGTATCAGAGCACCATCGGATTTCTGGTCATTTTTTAATTCATGTATGGACTTCATTTTTACCTGCTTTTGCTCAGGAGAATTCCAATATAGCTGTTGAGAAAGGGTGAATAGCTCATAAAAATGATAGAATTATAGGAACTTTCCATGATGGAGTAAGCACTCTTTTTTTTTTTGAAGTGATATCTTAGTGTTAGCTCAGGGTTGGTTCTCATAGAAGCACAAAATCATTACATGGACACATCCAACCTATATCTGAAAAGAGAAGGCTAAGGTATCACTTTTGTTAGTTTTTTCTTTCTTTCCCAGCGATATATTGAATTGCCTATGCAGAAACTATCTTGAATGTGAGATGCAGCAGCAGTTGGGACGCATGTTTCTAAACTTTTGTTTGGGATTCTAACATTCTTCTCATTATATATGTAAATGATTTCTCTACAGTCAGTTTTACCTAGAAGCCTTCTATCTTAATTTTGTTTTACTACGATGATGGCCTCTTTGATTATATAAATTGGGGAGAGAATATTATAGGATGGCTTAAATGGAATGGATTCCTTTTATTTTCTGATTAGAAACTAGCACAGAAAAATAATTGACTTCCTACTTTGTATGTAGCTTGCTGGAGATTGGTGCTCATCCATTCTTGCCATTTCGACTTCTCACATGCAAGGTAATTTCGTTTGGATATTTAATCTGAGTTATCATCTACAGTCTAAGTTTTTCACCCAGTGGAATGTACAAGCTATGCTTTGATATTAACTGTATTTGAGTTAATTGTCTGTAGTGTATATGTAACTATATTCAAATATTCAGAGCACAGCTTGATGTGAGGCTTCAGAGTTGTGTTCTTTTGGTTCTTCAGCTAATATTTCTTTTATGTACCTAGTAAAAATGAAACTTATGAGGAGTTTGTTTTGTTCTAGCATCTCTTGCCTTGGCTTATTGATAATTTCTACCTATAGCCCAACATAGTGTCTTGCCAAATTATTCACCAAATGTGGAAAGACACTTACTTGAAATCATGTCAGGTTCCCTCTGGATGCTTGGACATGCCCGTCATTCTTCTAAATTATCCACTTTTGAAGTACTCCCTCCGGCAAACCCCTTGACTTGGATTTGTGCAGATTTAGATGAATCTAGACACTATTTAATATAGATCGAGGAGGGAGTAATATAGATGCTCAATGGCCTTTGCTGATGGAGAAAAGACTAGGTTACTTCAATCATTATGAGTGGCCAATAATATGCAACAAAAGGTGAAACAAATGAACAAGAGCGGGGCAGGCTGAATTTATGTACTTTGTATTATAGTTATGCATTATATATCATCTAATTAGTTCTACACTTTTTCATTTAATTTTTGAACAGTAAAAGCATGTATATATGATGTGGTGAATGCTCCACTTTTGGCTTTTTAAATGGGTTGACACTTGCACTCTAATTATAATCCAGTACCAGATTAATACCACTAAAAATCGTGAATGCTTTCACACCTTGTACATCTCGATTTCCTCATGAACTGAGATGTTCTCTCTGTTTTTGTTTCTCATAGCTCTTTTAAGATGCATACTGGACCAGTTTACATTCTTGAGGCTATTTTAAAAAATCATTTACATATTATTTCTTCCCACACTTGATCACCGGTGATAACTCAAGATTTTGTCAGCAATGATTTCACTGGTCCAAGAACAATGTACATCACTGGCTAATGGGTGATAGAGTGAAGAGGGTGTCTTTTTTTTCAACTACAAGCATATAAGCCAAAGACCGCATCCCCAAGGTGACGCTCAGGATTTTGTCAATAACAGTGTACTTAAAGCAGATATATATTCTTTATAATACAAGCACAAGAACCAAAGGCTGCATCCCCGGATGCACTCAGATGTATAACACACAACTTGACTCATTAAGGTACGGACAAACCGTCGAATCACGTATTCTCGATACAAAGGGTGTGTTTAGTAGAATAAAGGTAGCCGACTTGAATTCACTTTTTCCACTAGACTAGAGATATCTTGAATTCACTTTCCACTTTAGACTAGAGACCATACGATCTCATTACAAGCTGGCTTTAGATTTTGTGTAGTGTGTTTGGTAGGCTACGGGTGTGTTGAGAAAAACTGCCTTTGGTTCTCTGTTTGATAGCACATATAAGGTTGTGAGATTGACCCCAAAACTAAGAAATTGCAGACAGACCAAACTTTTTACACATAGGCTAGCAGAAACAAAAAGCAATCAAGGCCTCTTAACTTCCCCAAATACATTACAATGCTAGGAGCACATTTAAATTGTTGTGTTGAGCGGGGTGGGAGTGTCGGCAGTGGAGTGCTTTAGCGGTGGAAGCGAAGCAATTGGTAGGTGGTTGACACGTGCCGGAGCTCACGGTGACTGCGCAGCTCCGCGATGCTTGCAGCTCTAGCTCTTTGCATCTGTTGTAGCCTTGAGAGGAAGGCAGGAGGGCAACGGCCTTGGGAGGAGGAGCTTGATGGACGGCAGTCCGCCCTTGCTGCTTGCTAAGGCCGTGGCGTGGAAGAGAGGCCAGCAGAGGCAATAGTTGTGGGAAAAGAAAGGAATCGAGGAGGACTGGCCCAGGCCCAGGCGGTTCAAATGAGAATTTGCCTTGGGGGAAATGGGAGGTGGGCGTTTGACCACAGATTCCGGTCAGTGGTGGCAGTGAACCGATTACGAGGCGAAGTGGTTCTACCCACATCTGGCTTCGTTTTCAGCTTCTGGCAAAGGCAAGGCGAAATTGTAACCTTGTCTGGCTTCGTTCGACTTCGCAATGGAACGTGAAATTGTAACACCGCATGGATCCGGTCCTATGCAGAGTCTTAGCGATAATAGCCAAACCGCGCCAAAGCTTGATTCCAAGTCTTAGCGATAACTTGTAAACCCATAGAAAACGATTCAAAGGCACAGCTTAGGACACTTTCATGCGGGTGGCAAAGCAAAGTAATACCATTATACATTAGTTCACGATGGAACCCACCGAGCAGAGATATATGACAACGACTCTATGAGTCAAAGAATATGAATATACAGTATACAAAGATCCGTCACTTAGCAGAAAAGCGATATAAGCGTCAGAAATGCAGAACAAGATGCAAATTGGGCTAAGAGCCTAAAGAATAACCAATAGGCGTCCTAACCTACACGGACCAAGCCGGAAGGTAAACGCTAACGACGTCGGTCTCGACACCTTTATAAACAAAAGGGTGCATTAAACCGAGCAAAGGCGAAGGGAAAAAGAAGAAAGGTCGATCTTGAGGCTAGTATCTGGCCAGAGTCTTAGAATTGTTGCCGGTCCTACGCCTACATAGGTATGGTAAAATTTTTGAAGCTGTAATGGCGGCGTAGCCCGAACACTAAGCATGACCTATAGAGACTCAATACAATTGTAATTTATCGGAGAGGTCAAGAAAAAGACCTAACCAGGATCAACACGATACTAACACCTGCAAACATACCCATCATGGTGATTTCCCCTCGCAAAGAAACCAAGCGAGAGAAGTCAAGCCCCGAACTCTACACGATTTGGCCCGGTTTATTCATTCCGATTATAGTTTACGACAATTACTGTTGCCAGTATAGATACGCACATGAGTCATCCCCACGATAACATAAGCAGTTAGGCGGGTTTAATTAATCATTCCTTTTGTAGATTTGCAATACTTACTAGTGAGATACATACGCATGCAAGACATTAAAAAACCGGCAATAGTTGTTGGTACTTTTGTTAGCCATTCCAAATTATCTCTGAAAGGTGATTACTAGTCATTTCAAGGTCAAATTATAGCACTTTAGTTATAATTGTCTATGATCGAGATATTGTCCTCCAAATGCGTCCATAGCTGGACAGTTACGGCTTTTTAGAAGAGATTTTACCCCTTAGAGAGCACAAATAACAACTTGCATACGATCCAACCTCCGGAAAAACCAAATAGAAAACCCAACAGAGCATCCGCGATAAAGAAAAATTCAGCACCATTGTACAAATGAAATTTGGTTTGAATTTCTGAGTCTGCGCCAAAAGCGCACCCTAAATCTAATGTAAGAGAGAAGCGAGGTAGGAAGGCCGGTGGCGAGTGAGAGCAAGTCCGATGGTTCCTATCACCTCCACAGTGGCGTTTTTAGGGAAAAGGTAAATGGTCAGAAATAGTTCCAGAATTACACCTCCGGAAAATCCCGGCGTCCCAGACCAAGCGCCTTCTTCTCCCCTGGTCTGGATCGGGCCGGTGGAGGCCTCCACTGTCCCGTCGATGTGAGCAAGCTGCCGGAATCGAACCTCCTCATACCGCGAACTCCAGTGGTAGTGTCTCCTCTTCTCCGGTTTACTTCACTTTTTCTCTCCAAATCGGGGAATTAATCGGGCTCCATCCCCCGTCGAGCACCAAATCGAGGTCGATATAGAGCTCAGTTGATTTCATATGGAGGGAAGAGGAGAGGGCCGGGAGGTTGTATGTCTGAATGACATAGAAGCGATGGGTAAGGCTTTGGCGATAGACGGGAATGAGGCGGGGTGATAGGAAAAGTGATGGGCGAAATGACGATGGGCGATGACGTGGAAGTAGAGAGAATGGGCGATGGGCGGGAGAAGCGAAGCGATGGACGGCGGGTTATTGATGGATGGGAAAGCGTGTGGCGTTTGGCCGTCGTGAAATCGGTGACTTCGGTGAGCCTTTGCCATGTCTGCGGAGTGAGGCCTCACGGGCATAGCCGTGAAGGGAATATGCGAGAAGGCAATAATAAAGTGGTTATTATCATTATTCCTTATTTATGATAAATGTTTATTTTGCATACTTATAATTTATATTAATCTGGAAAGCGTTAACACATGTGTGTTTAATAAACAAAAGAAAGTTCCTGAATTCTGCCTCTCTTATAAACTAGCTCGTTGATTAACAAGATGATCAAAGGTTTCACCGATCATGGACATTGGATGTTATTAATGCGAGGTCACAACATTGTTGGAGATGATGTGATAAACATTCATCCAGTATAACATTACGATCGAGGTCATTGTGTTTATGTTGCTATAACATCATACAATCTTAGTCCTTAGACCATGAGATATATTAATCACTAACACCGAAAGTATCTTGATAATGATGATGCTCGACGTGGCGCCGTTGGTAACTAGCGTGGGGTGTGAAGGCAAGCAGCAAGTTTTCCTCGATTCGCGACCGAGTTATCGAACCAAAAGGAGGAAGGAAAGCATCCTACGAGTTGTTGCCAAACAACCATTCTCTACAACACAAACTCAAGACTTGCCCCAACAATCGGTGGGTTGTCAAGCTCACCCCGGTTTCTTGTAACAAAAAGGATTAAGCATATGGTTAATGGAGGTAATGGTTTTAGGCAAATGAAACAAGTAACAATGGAAGATATCAATGGTAATTGGACGGGTCCATAGTTGATGATTGCTTTCCTTAGATAAACAACATGGCATGAAGGGTAAACAAATTACAGCAGGCAATTGGCAGAACTGAGCAAAGGCATAACAATGCAATTACTAATCGGAAAGATCCTATGAGATTCGATTGAAATACAACAGATACATAGACGCTATCCAACTACATCTATGACTGATCCACGACCAGTTATCATCAGGCCCCTCCGATGTGTAAGTTGTAACCAGCGAACCATTTGCTGCAACAAGTGTAAGGTAAGCAGTCCACATGTTCCATGAACAGAGACCGTTATTTCTCCCTAATAGCAACAACACATCTACAACGGTTATTGTCACTTCCTTGGAAACAGAGCATGAACCCACTATCGAGCATAAATACCCCACTGCCAGGTCACTAGCAACTACTTGGCCAAGATGGCTACTAACAACGGAGGCATGGAAGGTCCACAAACAACGGACATGATAGAATCATAAAAGACAAAACCATTAATCAAACCAACACAATAATCTATTATCCTTCAGTTCACACTTGAAACCACCGATATGCATGATTACAAATAGTTAGAAGTTGATCATGAGCAGACTCCACAAGATCTATTTGTAAGCACAAGGAGGAATACAACGATCATTTACTACATGGACATAGTCAAGGTGTTCAGACTACTCACGCATCATCTGGGCTCGGGATGATCTTACTCAGCGGTCTTTGGGAAGAACTTGAGATCTGATTTAGGGATGATGGTGGTATTTCCTGAGGCGGTTTCGTGGAGATTTGATCGGGTGCTTAGGGGTTGCCTTCGCCGAGGCTTCTTATAGGCCGAAGGGAGGCCGAGGCAACCGGGGGATCAAGCCCTACCAGTGACGGGCCCTTTTGGCCAGCCTTTGAGAATAACATACTGGCATGCTTCCTCGTCCCCTCTTGGACTTCTATTCCCCACGATAGTAATTGACTTTTGACATTTGTCGTCAATTCGAAAATATTTCTTTCTTGGCTTTTTGAGAACCAAAAAACAACGGAAACAGGCCCGACAACAGCGGCAGCAGTAATGAGTTAACATCCCCAAGCAACTTTCCTCAGTCACCAAGTGAGTAGTGATAAGCAGGGAATAGTTTTTGAACTGACATGCACCCTCACAATAAAAGATCCAACCATTTTAAACATTGAAAATGAGATTGAACTCCTAAACATGTGCATGAAAGATGAATTCTAACAATAAGG